>PVKB01003958.1:85000-136590 GCA_004027205.1 Ctenodactylus gundi | reverse complement strand
CTAGGGGACGATGCAAGGGGTGCTAAAATTAAAGAACCCAAAGAACCCAAGGAAGAGATGGGCAAGAAGAATGGTGACTTATGGGCCCAGATAGTCAGTGAATTAAAGTTGGAATTAAAGCAGGAATTAAACCAGGAAGCAAAGCAGGAAATAAAACAGCACAAGAGCTTCAAGAACACTTAACTAAGCAAAAAGCAAGCCTTGGAAAGAAATTAGAGGAGACCAAAGAAGAAACGGGGAAGCGTAGTTACAAATCTACAAAAAGACCTGAAACCCCAGGAGATGAAGTCACGGTAAATAAAGATGAATATGGCAAAATGATGGCAACTTCTGGGCCCAGAAATTCAGTGAATTAAAACAGGAATTAAAGCAGGAAATAAAACAGCAGAAGAGCTACACCAATACATAGATAAGCAAAAAGCCTTCAAAAGCAACCAGAGGAGACCAGAGAAGAAATATACCAAAGATAATGAAGACAAAAGAGGAAATTAGAGAAGTACACAACAGAGATATAGAAAAATTGAATGCAGATATTCACGAAATGAAAAACATGCAGATAGTAATAAGCAACCACTTTAAACAACTTCAGAATAGTATTTCAGACCTAGAAAATAAAGTGACTAAGCTGCAACATACAGGCCATGAAGAATACAAAGTAAAGAAAGAAAGCGAATCATTACAACAGCTGATAGATGATTCAAGGAGAAATGACCTCAGAATTATGGGAATCAAGGAGAAGACTAAGGACAAAACAAAAGGCTTAAAGGACATGTTTAATGAAATAATGGAAGAAAATTTCCCAAATCTAAGAAGAGAAACGAACATGGAAGTATTGCAGGCATATAGAACACCAAACAGCTTTGATCAGAAGAGAATCTCATCACGACACATCATAATTAAAATTCTAGAAACCCAAGACAAAGAGAAAATACTAAAAGTGGTAAGAGAAAAACAGAAGGTGACCTAGAAAGATAAACCCATCAGGATAACGGCAGATTTTTCAATCCAAGCTCTAAAAGCAAGGAAATTGTGAAGCAATGTCATCCAAGCACTAAAAAAGCATAAATGCCAACCAAGACTGCTATATCCAGCAAAATTATCTTTTAATTCAAAGGGAGAACTTAAAACTTTCCATGACACAGAGAGCTTAAAGGAATTTGCAGCCACTGAGCCAGTATTGCAGAAAATACTTACAGGAAACTTGGACAGTGAAAGGGAGACCAGTGACACCAATGACCCCAGAGAAAAAGTGACAAGAGCTAGAGGAGAAGGAGCTGAGAAAACAGTATGTTAGTAATCAGTGAAATATGAGTAAATAAGATATGAAAGTTAGGAAATCCTGAAATAACTAGATTTGCCTTCATGTCTGTCGCTTTAAGTATATTTATATGGTATAGATTTAAGTTCATTTAATGTAGCAATGTGATAGTTTTAACTTTGTTTTGCTGTAGCAATTCACTTATTAGGTCATTAATGAAAGTTTATCCTAAGGAAACTGATGTAAAGATAACCTTGTGAATGTACAAATATGCATCTTCCAGTATTCAGCTAAGGCAATTTAATTTTATTTATTTTTTTCTCTTCTTTCCCAAATAAACTAGTCTTTTGAACTACATGTTTATAATTATTTTCTAGTGTGAACTGGTGGGTAAGGCCAGGTTTAACAATAACAACAAAGATGTAGGAAAATATAGAAAAAAAAAAACTTTTGGTGAATATCCCAATGAAAGGATTGGTTGGATTCTGAGAGGAGATATCAAGATTTGACTACTGCAAACCCATTAGAGGAATAGGAAGCTGGGGTAGAGTGGTGTCTTGAGTGAAATGACTTAGGCGCGGTAGATTAACATGCTAAACACTGTATGGTTTCTCGGACTTGGAAAACCCAGAACACAGACATTCTTTGGAACCATACGAAGTGATAGCCGGAGCCAGGGGAAGGGACAGGGAGGGGGTGCGAGGGTAGAAGATGGGAAGGGATTGTGAAGTTGATGTGATACATAGACGTACGAAACACCCGAATTCATTGTAAATACTATGTATTACATTTGTGTATTAATAAAAATAGTGGGAAAATAATTCAAAAAAACCAATGTAACATACTGCGTGATACACGCACTGAAGGACAAAGTGAGGGATGTTCCTTAGAGCTGAGGAGATCACTTGAATGGCGTGGTCAAGGAGAGCCTATCAGAAAGGCAACTTGAGAAAAGCAGCAGGTAAAATCAGCATGGTTTGGAGAAAAAGAAACTGCTCTGAAAAATTGGTTCATTTAACGAGGCTTTTGTCCAGCTGGCCAACACTTAAATTTTTTTTTTAAGTTTATAATCTGACCAGACAAAAAGTGGCAATACAGATTTTAATACAAAGTCTCACTGACATGAACTAACTGAGTGAAAAACTGAAAGTTAATACCATCTCAATTTCTGGGTGGCCACTTGTGTCTAGGAAACAGGCAGAAGAAAAATGCACTGAAGACATACAAATATAACTTAGAAAACTATGGCTGGCATAGGGGTGTACACCTGTGATCCTAGCATTCTGTGGGAGGCTAAGAAAGGAGGACCGCAAGTTCAAGCCTAGGCCACACAATTAGCAGGACCATGTCTCAAAATACAAATAAAAAATGGGTTGGTAATGTAGCTCTGAGCAAAGGTTCTGGGCTGAAAAGAAAATGAAAAATGTAAAAATTAACCTACTAGGGAAAAAAAGAAGGTACTGTTCCATGTGCCCTAAATACATCAATATGCTACTTTTTTACTTAGAACAGGTTCACTTTGTGCTCTTCCTAAGTTATATTTTTAGTTAAAAACCTCAAAGAGCTCATAAGGCCATATAACATTTGTAACAGAAATCTGCTTTAAGAGGAAGCAAATGAAACTACACTAAGTCTAGTGAGCTGCAAATGACTCTAGAGCAATGACATTCCAATATTTCCTAAGCAGCAGAAACTTTAATTCTAATGAACTCTCTTCTGCGTCCAATGCCTAGAACACACAAGTGGTGCTGTCTGCCTGCCTCTGTTCCCAGGAAGCCAGAGTCAGCCCTGGCGCCAGCTAAGAGGCACTGGCTGGGAGTTGGGGGAGACAGCACTCTTTCCAAAATACGGTGACTCCCCCTCCCACTTGTTAAAGCTTCTTCAGCAGGCCTCCAGAATCAAGCTGCCCACACCAACCCAACACAAAAGAGGCCTGAACTATAAATTGGCCTTTGCTGAAAGGCTCGAAAATCAATCAGACCACTGTGTTCTATTTTTGCTTATAAATGCTCCCAACACTGCAAGAGAATATGCAATCTACTTTCTAAATATGAGTTTGTTTCGCTAGATGTTTTTCACTTCCATGAAAGAGTGGACAGAACAATTCTTTAAGAAAACTGACAGGCTTAAACAATACAGGAAGGTGTCCTAACTGAAAAATAAGAATACTTTTTTCATTTGAAAAGATACAAATCATTCAATATTCTTAGTTATTAATCACACTAAAATAAAGTAGGATAGGTCACACTACTGCCACTAGAAAAAATTTAAAGAAGCAAACAGATTGATATTTCTCTTTTTCTAAATTTCCTAACAGGCTGCCCCCAAATGAAAACACTGATACCTTGACTACTGCTTTCAATATCAATAAACATAATCATCCAGGTTGAAAACTTACTGGTTCTCCAAGTTTATCCAAGTTATCCAGGAAATATTTTACAGATTCGCCCTAAAAAACAAGAACAGAATAGTTACGGGGGCACAGACATGAAAGACCGCATTACAACAGTGTGTATTATACTGTCTGGTTACATTCTTCATGTACAGTCACCAACTCAGACCAGAAGTGAACCCTCCCAGAGCCGTATAAGAAACCTGCCCTGCCACAGGGCTATGTCTGTGGGATTTCAGATGCTGTGTGTACAGGCGAGCCTGGCGGCAACCATCCCACCTTACAGACAAGATTATGAAGATTACATTATGAACAGGCTTTTTCAAAAAGCTACATATCCAAAGGGATGTCATTAGAAAAGTGAGAACTGCTGCTGAGATAAGCACAAAGCTACAACAAAAATAGGAGATCCATTTTGTCTCATTTTCTAACTTGTTTATGGTAATTATCTTCAGGAATGAGAATCAACCAGAGGACAGACACTGGGGCTCAGGACGATTTGGGGCACCACAGGTGTCTTGTCCCCGATGGGCCTTCTTTTCCTAAGTGGCCTACGTAATCAGAGCCCAGAGTTCTAACAGACCTTCAAGTAATTTCAAAGAGCTGACACCGAACATGAATGCAGTCTTAAAGCAGGAAGACACGCGGTGGGAAAACGTCACGATGAAGAGGGCTCTAGGCCCGGGTCTCTCCGGGCACTCGCTCTCTACACTTCCACTTTCCTGCTCCATCCTGCTGGCACTGCACTGGCCCTGTGTGCTGCTGCTTCCAGATCCCCGAAGGCCACGTGCATCTGGGTGCACAGGAGACCTCTCTGGTCTGCAGCTACGTGTTTAGGAGGCCTGGAGTGAGGCTCCAGTTCCTGAAATTCAACAGATGCCCAAGAATACAGTCATGCAAGTCCTTTAACATGCAGTTCTTAGATTTTTTTTGGTCTCAAGATCCTTTTATGTGACTTATGATTCTTTTAGATGCCAAAAAGCTTTTGTTTATGTGGGTCACACCATCAATATCCACTAGATTATAGGGTAAAAACTGAGAAGTTTTAACAAATATTAATTTATGTACTAATAATAAGCCCATTACACATTAACATTTTTTGGCATTGCTCAGTAGATGACGTCAAGACTCCTGTCCGCTTCTGCATTAGAACTGCTATGACAAGTTATTTTGCTTGATGTAAACCAAACTCGAGCCTTACACATACATGTTCCTACAAAAGAATGAGTTTTTAATAACTGTTTTAGATTACTGTAATTACTTTTCTTTGTTAGCAGGTAGCTTATAAATAGTTCTGTGAAAAATTGGAAACTCTACATTCTGCCTGGTTAAACTGCACTGGTCTTTCAAAGCTGACAAGCTCACAGTGACAGGCAGATCAAGTTTTTCTGAATTCTAATTTTCAAATGAAATTTCAAGTTTTGTGACTTACAAGAAAAATTCCATTATTTTCCTTGAAATTACAGGCTAACCAATCTCCTTCACTTTGTAAAAAAAGTACATCAAATTCTCAAGTCTAAGTATCAGTCATTCTTTCAGGTAAACATAGCATTCATGAGACAGCAAGTGTGTCTGCCAGCGTACCCAGGTGCCCTAGTGCTTTCCTGGAGCCAATCACCCTCCTTCTGAAGTGGTCTCACTTGACGTCTCATTTGAACAGAGGAAGTGCTAGCAGAATGGATATCCAAGAGGGAAAGAATTAATGCAATTAATATTAGTGTTACTGCTCATTTAAGGGTAACCTTAAGAGAAACTGAATTTGTTTTCTATGTTTCTGGTTTGGTTTTGCCTTTAAATTAAAAATACATGGCAGTGGAGAGCACAACGGAGGTAGTCCAAAGCCAATACACTGAACTGTGTGCAGAGGCGCGAGTGGTCTTTCCCACAAGGCTACTTCACTGCTGTTCTGTACCATCAGTGCAAGTGTCAACACAGTTCTTAAAACAGAGAGAGACAAAATCTACTGTCACTATGAAGCGGTTCCAATTCAAAAGATTCCCGAGAGAAGCTGGGCCTGGTGGCGCAGGCCTGTAATTCTAGGACTTGTGAAGTTGAGGCAGGACGATCACAAGTTCAGATCAACTTTAGCAATTTGCCACTTGAGCAACTTGGCAACTCAGAGACAGAATTTGTCTCAAAACTAAAACTGAAAAAGACTGGGAATGTAGCTTAGTACAAAGGACCTAGTTAGATTGCCAGTACCAAAACCAAAAACATCCAAAAATAACCCACAAACAAAACACCCTCGAGAAGGTTTTGTTCCCCAAGGGTCTGTGGACCATACTTCAAGAATTGAACTTTAAAGCATACGATAGAACAAAGCCCATGTGGGGTCGGGTGGGGAGTGCCTGGCTTCCTCATGATTATATGCCATGGTAACTGATGCTACACCATCTTCCTCTGGATGCGAGACATTGATACAGTATCTACAGCATCTATAACATGGCGTTTCACACAAAAGTTAAGAAAACATTTTCAATGAATTCATCTTGTACGAACAGATTATCTGGTCAAGTCTATGTGAGCATGTTGTATCAAATCACCCACTTTAGTGAAATAAAACTTAATTTTTTAATGAATAATAGCATGGGCCAAAGAGAATTTGGGCTTCATGTTTATATGTATGTTTGTGTAACTCAAATAAAGTTATACAGAAAGAAGGAGTAACTCTTCTGGAGTTAGAAAAATTAATTCTACCACTCAGAGATAACCACAGCTAACATTTGAGGATATCTCCTTCTAGCAATTTTTATACATTAGCATAGTTCATATAACATAGCTTTAGTCATACAAACAAGTTTGAATCCTGACTTTTCCATATAATAAAATGTAATTACAATAATCTGTATTTATGTACATGCTAAAAAATTGATGTTGGAAATCTGAGCCATTTTTCTTAAAAAAAAAAAAAAAACAAAGCCAGTTTTACTATTTTCCAAATAATGCTGCGCTGAATAGCTTTGAGCTCCATATACCTATGGATCATGTCCATAACGATCTCAGGAGAATGACTGTGGCAGCAGCTGAACATTTTAAGATGCCTGCTACCCAGTCCCTGTACCCAACAGGTCCAACGGGGGGTTTACTCTTCAAAGGTGAATCAAAATGGTTCTATAATTAATTACCTGAAGTACCCACATGTAGAGGTGCACATTACAGTGACTGATGCTTAGCATTTTTGGGACTCTACTGCAAGGGAACTCTTCTTAAAAGAGAAAAGAAGCCCTAAATTTAATACACAAAAGTTTTTCAATTAGTATTGTATATCTAAATTGATGGTCAGGTAAACTAAAGTAGCCTTAATATGATGGGCACGTTAATATTACCTGGAGCAGAAGCCTCCTTTCTCTCTCTTCTAGGTAAAATGCTTGGGCTGGATGAATAGCTCAGTGATTAGAGCACCTGCTTAGGAAGGTCAAGGTCCTGGGTTTGGTTTCCCAGCACCACTTAACAGCTGTAACCCCACCTCAGGGGCTGAGGCTGGAGGACTGCTGGGATTTCAGAACCAGCTCCAGCTACACAGTGAGACACTGTATTAAAAAAATGTTAGGTGCTTATATCTAATCTATTGGTTTATGACAAACTGGTACACTCATTATAATGACCTTGTAAATTCATAGAAACTTTTCAAAAAGTTCTGAGTAGCATGCTCTGTAAGATGTTTAATGACATCTGGTACATTCTAAGAAACTTATTCTGCACAAACAAAATGATACAAAAAGATATTTACTCATTACTACTTATAACAGCAAAATTCAATCTACGATTACTGGCACAAGCCTGTAATCCCAGCACTCTGGGAGGCTGAGGCCGGAGGATCACCGATTTGAGCCTGTCTGGGCAATTTAATGAGATTCTCTCTCAAAATAAAAATGGGCTGGGCATTTAACAAAGGCCCTGGGTTTGATCCCTAGTACTACCACACACACAAAAATATTTATATTTCCCCACTTAATATTAGGGTACTAATTTAATAAATTCTGACATTAATATTATAAATCACCAAATGACAATTATATTTGCTAAAATATTACAAATTATCAATTTGTTTGCTACATATGAAATATTTGTACTATTAAATGCCAAGTTAAAGCAGCAGATCACAAAGTGAAGATCTACAACCCAGATCCAAAAGGATTCCAGCAACCTTGCTGATCTGGCAGGAACAGCTGACCTGAACCGCTGAAAATCTCCGACCTCACAGTCTTTACTCATCCTACAGGGTGAAACTAAATGCTGTGCTGTACGAAAACTGGATATGTGACAGAAACACACACAAACTCACTGTATAGATTACCCTCTGACATAAAAAATAACACAAAATTTTGTAATATATCTGGCACCAAGGATTTGAAATTATGGACTGAATTACGTGTAATACGGCTTTCAAAAATGGGCAAAGATGAGTGTCATTACAGGTGACTATATTCTCTTTCCAAAAAGAGAAAAAGAAAAACCACCCTCATTTGTTCTTCTTCTGATACTATAAATCGGTCTATTTTCTTGATGTTACCAATCCCTCTTTATCTATCATCCATCTATGCCTCCTGATGATACTAAAGATTGAATACAAGGCCTTCACATTTAACTACAGCACCAGATTTTTAAAAATATATGTTGAAACAGTATCTTGCTAAGTTGCTAACTGTACCATCTGCACCTGAACTTTCAATTCTCCCGTCTCAGCCTCCTAGAGTGCTGGGATTATAGGCATGTACCACTGTGCCTGGCTTAAGTTCTATGTTAGAAAGCGCTTTTCAGTGACGTGTCTTGACTTAACTGTCTTCTCTAAGAGGGGCTCTTAAGTCTTGGGTTCAAAATACTGCACGCTTTATGTATTAGGAGTTTATAATCTCACCAAAATCAAATGGTAGTAATTATAGAAACATGCCTGTATGCTCCTATTACTGAATCAACTTCTAGCCAAGTTACATCAGTATGATTTACAAAGTCCTTTGTGCATGCAACTCTATAAAACTGAAACAAAATGTTTACAATTCTGTCACATTTCAGCATATGTACTGACTATTTCTAGTATTTCAAGTCCTAAGTCATTCTCCAAACTGACTATGCTTTGCCTTTTCTCCATTCTTACCCAGTTATCTATTCAAGGAATATACATACTTTAAAATATCATTCCTGTGAAATATGTATTTTGGTTTAAAATAGCTCCCCAATCAAAAGTAATACTTTAATTCACCACTTTACACCAGACGTTACTAGTGATTCTTCTACTAGTAAGAACAAAGAGCAGGAGACCCAAGACTGAATGAGCCTTAACATGCACAGCTGAAAACTATAACTTTAATATTTTGAACAAAAATAAATGTTTAATTTTAGATTTTTCTGTAATTTATAAAGATCCAGACACAATCAATCAGTTTCCTCAAAATTAAACTGCTCTGAGGGAGGAACTTAAACACACACGTGTGTTACAACATGACGACGACTTCTCTGAATTGGGTAATTTGAGAAATTGTTGTTGTTGTTTGTTTGCTTGTTTTTAAAACAGAGTCTCACTCTGTATTCCAGGTTAGCACTGAACTCACGGTAACTCTCTTGCCTCAACCTCGCAGGTATGCATCATCACACCTAGCTGGGAACTTTTTTTGTTTTTTTGAGACAGGGTCTTGCTCTGTAGCCCAGGCTGGTCCCAGACTCACGATGGAGCCCAGGCTGGCCTTCGACTCACAGCAATCTTCCAGTTTCAGCCTACCAAGTGCTGGGATTACAGGCGTGTGCCAACATTTCCAGCTTGTGGTGCTGGGAAACTGAACTTGGGTACTTAGTGCTTGACGGCTGAGTCATTCCTCCAGCCCCCAGCTGGGAATTTTTATCACCAGATTTTTAAGAATTCCAGTAGAAAAAAAAATTCCTAAGAGAAAAACTCATATATTTACTACCTCAAATGAAAAACTCTCCATCAAAAAAATACAAAATGTCTGCATATTAACCATAAAGAATGTGGAAACAAATGATAGTGTCTCTGATCCAGTGCCCTTCCATTGCCCCCTCCCCTCTCCGCCTCTCTTCCTCCTCTGTAAGTGTCTGGAGAATAAAGAACAAAATTGCCAGGAGAAAGCAAACTCAATTATTTTTTCCTCACAAAAGAAGTGATCAAGTCTTACAATTTTCTAATAACTGATGGTAAGTAAAATATGAGAATTCTAGACCTTTCTCCAACACCATGGGAACTGGCCACTTCTCCATACTTCCTAGGGCTCAATTTGCCCAAAACTAAAAACAAGAAAAAAACTCTGTAGTTTAATGCATAATCACTCAAATGCTTCCCAAAGTAACAAATGCAGTTGGTACAACTGATTGCACTGCTCGGTTCTCCTTTTCTTCCACGCCATGTGTGATTTGCCTTTGTTGTGACCCATCAATACAAAAGTAAAGATTTTACTTGAGGATTCATTTATTGTTGGCTATTAATCTATGATGCAAATTTTCTAAGTTTAACTTATATTACTGAAGGGAATATTTCATAAAATTCCAAAGAAATTCCATTTGTCAGTTAAGACTTTTCAAATTTAAGATATGTCACTTCTTGGATTCTTTTCTCTGTTCAGAGCTCTAAGATAAGTTCCTAAGTTATTCCAATACGCCTGGAAACTGTAAAGCAACAGGCATTTTGTAAAGTTTCCCAATATTTCATTGTGTGGGCATGGAAGCTCTATCTACTCAAGGTCACAGCGATTAGCAGACCTGGTGGTATCTAGGAGAAAGGTTTCCCTAGTGACAAACATCAATGAACACGAGTGCTCTTCAGTTACCTCTTTCAATTTTAAGTCTGTGCAGCTTTCTGAACTTACTTTCTATCAGCCTTACAAAAGAGCACCTGGCTAGAACTGGCCTCCCTGTCATCCACCACCCCCAAGGAACACTCGATAAGGACGTTTTTCTTTGTGTAAAGACAAATTGTTTGGGAGCCCTAGGGCTGGTTTGGTTTTTTTGTTGTTGTGGTTTTGAGACAGGATCTCATTCTGCAGCCCAGGCTGGCCTTGGACTCAATAGCAATCCTCCTGCCTCAGCCTCCTAAGTGCTGGGATTACAGGTGTGTGCCACCATGCCGGGCTTTATATGGTGCTGGGGAATGAACTCAGGGCCTAGACAAGCACTTTAGCTTCTGCGCCATTCCTCCGGCCCTAGAATGCTGACAGCACAACTTACAAAATCATTTCTGTTAAATTCACACTTAAAAAAAAAAAAAACAACTGACGTGTCCAGCTATTGGACAAGTGACAGATTTATGCAAAGCTCTCTTCTGCACAGCTGAAAAAGCTACAGGTAAGGATTTAGAATGTACAACTTTAGAAGGATACAGAATTAAACTGGACAAAGAGTACATGAGAAAAAATAACCTAGTTTTTAACAAGAACATAATCACAAAACCACCAGCAAGTTTATGTCAATAGGAAAGGGGCAATCTGCTTATAAAAGAGGTAAAGAGTGGAGATTTTAACTGCAAAGTCTTATCCATGTCTGAAGATAAATTCTAAAGTCCTACAGATGATGACAAAACAGTTGTTTTTTATCCAAGGAATATATATTTTTGCAAGCAATTTGGCAATATGAATCAAGACCCCCAAACACGAGCCTCACCACAGTGCTAATGCACTGAAAAAGTACATGCAACCTCACTAGTGATAGTGAAATACGAATGGGACAGAAAGTGGCAGAAAGCCACTAGATCTTTCTTTATCTAGATTCCACTTCTACAGTAACAATGAAAAGACAGAGAAAAGAGACTGGAAAAACAATCCTACTCACAGTAGCAGAAAATTAAATACCAGGAATCAACCTAAATAAAGAATCAAAGGATCTCTCTCTATAATACAAAGTACAGTATTCTAAAGAAAGAAACTGAGAGTATCAGAAAATGGAAAGACATTCCCTGCTCCTAGACAGGCAGAATCAGTATTGTCAAAATTACCATATACCAAAACTGATACACAGATTCAATGCCATCCCAATTAAGTTACCGACAGCATTTTTCACAGAACTAGAGAAAATGGTCCTAAAATTTACACGGAACCAGAAGAGACTGAGAATGGCCAAAACAATCCTAAGCAACAAAACAAATGCAAGAAGCATCAAAATACCAAATATCATGTTATATTAAAAGCAACAGTGATTTTTAAAGAACACATGGTATTATCAGAGACAGACAGGAGGATCAATAGAACAGAAATGAGGATGCCTCTGCATCTCCATGTACGTACCCTCAGCCAGTTAATATTCAACAAAGAAATTAAAAACATGCTATGTAAAGACAGCCTCTATTACAAATGGTGCTGGGAAAACTGGTTAGCCACATACAGAAGAATAAAACCAGACCCACATCTTTCACCATGTACCAAAATTAAATAAAAATGAACAGAAAAGCTAGATATTAAAATGGAAACACTTGAATGTGCTAGCAGATAAAATATGCAAAACCCTTGAAGATAGGGGTAGGCAATGACTTTCTCAGCAAAACAGCCAAGGCACATGAGATAACACCAAGTATCAATAAACAGGATTATATCAAATTACAAAGCTTATGCACAGCAAAGCTTTGCACAACAAAGTGAAGAAAGAACTGACAGAGTGGGGGAAAAATCTGCTAGCTAATCCTCAGAGGACTATCATTTAAGATATACAAAGAACTGAAAACAATTAGAGCCTCCAAAATAAAGGACCCAACGAAAAAAATGGGAATCTGAAATGGAAAGGACACTTCTCAGAAGAAGTCCAAATGGTCAATAAATATCTTTAAAAAGTTCAGCATATTTAGCCATCAGAGAAACGCAAACCAAAACAACATCAAGATTCTGTCTAACACCAATAAGAATGGCTGGTATCAAAAATTCAACAGCAAATGCTGGTGAGGTTGTGGGGAAAACGGAACTCTTCTACACTGTTGGTAGGCCTGTAAACTGGTACAATCATTATGGAAAGCAGTATGGATAGTCCTGAAAAAACTGAAGAGATTAGCTATACTTCTTTTGAGCATCTTCCAAAAAGAGCTAAAGTCATAGTACAAGAGTGATACATGCATACTTATCTATGTTTATAGCAGTACAATTTATCATGGCTAAATCTTGGAAGCAGCCAATATATTTGTCAAAGATGAATGGATAAAGAAGATACGGTATATTTACACAATGGAGTACTACTCAGCCATGAATAAAGATAAATCTGAATCATATGTAGGAAAACGGAAGCACCTTGAAACCATTATGCTTAGCAAAATGAATTGGATACAGAAAGTTAAATATTCCATGGTTTCTATAATATGAGAAAACCAAATCTTAAAGTAAAAGAAACGGAGAAAGTAAGGCGATAGACTTTGTGCAGAAGGAAAGGCAATGTGCAGGATGCGGAGGTGGGAACAGGAAGGGTAGTAAAAATTACCAAGATGCAATATATAAATGTGTATTTCTCAAGCTGATTATTATGTATTAGATTATATATTCAAAAATACATACATACATACATACATACTACTACTACTAGATTCTAGACCACAAGTCAGTCCACAAATTAAAGCTTGCAATACCAGGCCAGCCTCCTACCTTGTTTTGCATGGCCCATACCTAAATGGTTGGGGGAAAAAATATTAGGTGTAAGTCTAATCCTAGCACTTGGGGAAGTTGAGGCAGGAGGATTACGAATTTGAGCTTAGCCTAAACAATTTCAGAGACTCTGTCTCAAATTTAAAAAATAAAAAAGTGGGCTAGGAAGCAAATCAAAGAGAAGGCTCTGGACTTAACACACACAAAAAAATGTGTAACGTGAAAATGATATGAAATCCTAATTTCAGGGTCCATAAATAGGACTGCAGTAGAGCACAACCTCACTTATTGGCTTCATATTGCCCAGGGCCACTTTCCTGTTCTAACAGCGGAGGACGCTGTGCAGGCAGGAGCCATGCCTGGTACACCCATGGCTTTGTGCCACTGCTCAGGAAAGTCTGAACTGTAGTAACAAAGTTAAATCCTCACCTGAAAATGTTTCAAATGTCACTAGCACTGCCATACCATGACATTAAAAAAAAACCATCACCAAGTTCATGTCTAACAAAAAAAAGAAACAAAACAATGGCATGTGAATGTCCTCTTTTTTTCTTCTCTTAGGCAGGGTCTGGCAGTCCAGACTGGTCTAGAACTCACCACGTAGCCCAGGCTGGCTTAGGATACAAGGCAATCCTCTTGCCTCAGCCTTTGGAGTGCTAAGGGTGTGCCACCATGCCTGGTTTATGTGGTGCCAAGGAATCAAACCCAGGGCAGCCTTGAGTTTGGCAGGCAAGTGCTTTAACCACTGGGCTATTCTCCCAGCCCCTGAATGTCACATTTTTAAGGAGCACTGGACTGTGGATAGCTCTGATACCAAGATAGATGGCAAAGCACTATAGTTTATTACAAGGTGATTCTACAGCTAGGCTACAGGAATACAATGTACAGCAACATAGACTAAGCACTCCACTCCAAGCCCCATCTCACAGAAAAGCAACGTACCAAAGAAGTCACAAAATTTAAAACAGAACAGCTCATCAGAGCAGAACTGCTTCGTGAAAATGACTGCAACCAAAGTTTCCAAGTGGTCCATCCGTTTGTCAAGCCAGAAACGACATTTACTGTTACTGAGCCAATTAACTCGTGTTTGACTGCAGCAGTCAGGGATGTATGTCCAGAGAAATAAGACTGTTAGCCTCTCAACGAGAACAGCTGGTCAAAGCTTAGGACATCAGAAACCACCACTGTCAATTAAAAAGCAAGGCAAATGACCATGATGGCTTTCCTTGACACTTAAAGAGTTCATTATAAACAGTGCTCAAATGTTGATTCAAGAACCTAATGACAAGTTTGAAGCACCTGAAGAATCAGTGTATGAATGGTATGTGTGGAAGAATCACATGTGAGAACATTTTCAAAGAAGCTGAGAAAATACCACATCAGTACTGCCTAAACTTGAACATCCTTGGGTTCTGCAACTGATTCAGATGGTAAGAATACAGGTGCAGCAGAAAAGGCTTTGCTGGCAAATACACAAAGCTTGTGAAAGGTTTCTCAGGAAGAGGAACAGGCACTTGGTGGAAATAGATGACTATCACTTGCTAACAGATCCAGCAGTGACAATCATGAGTTTAATTTTCTTTTACAAACTTGGCCATCACCAGTTCCATGAGTTTTTGTCAGAAATAAAAGACGAGCGCTCTGATTTGCCCCACTCCAGTTAGCAGTTTAGCAAAGGTAAAGTTTTACTGACTTTTTTTGAGCACAGAGATGAAACGGATTTTTTTTTTCCCTGTACCACCCTTAACTACTATTGTTGAACACTGGTTTTGAAAATTAGCTTTGGGGAAGAGTTGATTCTATTTCTGAAGAAATTCAACCCACAATTATAAGGCAAAACAGCCCTTTTGGTGAAGCTTATACTTTTGGTTAAGTCCTTTGAACAACTATGCTCTTCGAATCACAATGTCAAACTATTTTATATAGTAATCCCAGCATGCTGGGAAGCTGTGGCAGGAGGATCTCAAATTTAAGCCCAGCCTAGAAAACTCAGTGAGATCCTGCCTCCAAAATAAAAGTAAAACATGAGCTGGGAATACAGCTGAAGGCCTAAATCCTGGGTAGGATTCCCAATACTACAAACAAACAATTACCAAAAATTTAAGATTCTATCTTTACTTGCAATTTCTAAGAGATAGTAAATAAAAAAACCTGACCTAATTATATTTTGAGAGACTGCATTCATAGCTTATCAAATGAAAAACAATTCTTAAAACCATTCTATTTCAAGTATTTGAAATAAACTGTAACAGATTTCCTCCTTAATTTTTATTTCAAAATAAAACACAATAAAGAACTACTTTATAAAGTTTCCAGGCAAGGAGCTAGCTGTGCACATAGGCAAAGCCCACAGAATTCCCCTCTGGGCTCTTGCCAGGTACTGGGTTCACTTCTTTCCCCAAAGCCCTTCCACATTCTCATTCTGCCTGTTACTTATAAAGGACCTAGTTTACTACTACTGAATTTTGAGATAGCTTTACTTATTTCTTTATTTATTATAAGTGACTTTCTCTATTTATTTGATGTGATATATGGCACATACTTTAAATAAAAGCAATACTGCTTACTATGAAAGCATATAAATGAAGTGCTACCAATGGATGTCTTTTTGTTTTTCATGAGAAGGCAGAGATAATGAAAAAGATTCTTCCTTTAGTCTATAAACTTATCACAATAAAATACACTTCAAGTGAGAACAATTTCAGTCACTCCTACCATTTTCTACTTCTATCAAACTTTCCAAAAACCCAAAATTTGTCGATTTTGTTACAAATTATTTTAATATGTGAAAACTATTTTTCAAATTAAATCTTTCCAGAGAAATTTAAGACAGTTTAATATACATAGAAATTGTGTAAGAGATAGTGCCTTTTCTACTTTAGACAATAATTCAAACTTTGCTAGTACAGAAGCTACAAAACATCTTTGTGTACAATATTAAAAATGTAGATTTTTTAAAAGAAAGAACTAAGTTATTACTTTCTTCTGTAAGTTGCCTTTTACTGGCCATCCTCTGTTAGTAAATTCCATTTTATGGCAAATGTTCCAGTTAGATTCATAACCAAAATAACGTATGGCTATTTTTTTAAACCCTCCCCTCTCTGCTAATAATAGTACACTGAGTTTTCAGGATAGTTTCAGAATTACACCAATGTCCCTACAATGCAAAATGTACATCAGTTTAGTAATTCTCTTACTAAAGAAGTCACAAAAAAGGACATTATTTTACTAAAATGCTCACCCTGGAAAAATAGAGAAAAAAAATCTTTTTGCTATCCATCTAAACAAGCACTTATAAGTGCATGGGTATTTTACACTTTTGTTATTATGAAAATAAAAGCACAAACATTAAAAGTGGGAAGGCACTTCCTAATGCAGAGGGCTAGGACTAGCTCTGACATCAAAGGCAACACCAACACACAGGGCAGCAACATGGAGACTTACCCACATGTTACCAGTTAACACCACCACCTCTACTCAGGAGACTTTCCCATGTAAGTCAAAAATCCTCACTCACTCCTACAGAATGTCTTGCTGGTCCTGAGAAAACTACCTCCAGGAAGTGCTAATGATGCAACATGAAATGTGCAGGACAAAAGGCTGTACAGAAAGCTTGACCTCAGCATCCAGTACTGTACTGATACTGAAGAAAATACACCAAAATATCAACAAAGATGCCTTGGGGTGGTGGTACAGTGCTAACTGAATGACTTTTTCCAATGAATATTCTAAAATTTCAACTGTAAAAAAAAAGCTAACTTGGATTCTGCAAGTCATTCTATCAAAACAAACTACTTTTCTTCAGTTTTCACATAATGCAATAAAGCTTAGCCTTGAAAAACTCAGCTGAAATGTTTTTGAAAAAAGCCAAATGCCAATCATACACAATCTCAAGAACACATAAAGAAATTTCCAGCTATGCCAACACTAGAACTCTTCAGTAGCAAATAATCTTATTTTCAAAAAGCAATGACCTCAATTATATTTAGAAAAAAAGACGCAGTTTTCCAACATAGGATTTACTTCCCAAATTCAGTTTCAATTCCTCTGCTATTTAAATTAGGCGGCTCTATTAAGAGTTGTTCATAACATTCCAAAGTTCTCCTGAGTGCACACCAGATGGCAAACTCTGTTGTATGACGATGCGGTACCGCATCCCACAACTCAAATCTCACTAACACTAATTAACAAAGTAAATTCATGACTAAGATCACACAACAGGCAAGAGTAAACTCCAGGCCACTTCATTCCAGCTTAGTGTTAAATCTACTATTCCAAACTCCTATCAGCAGAAAAGTTCTGCTTGGCCAACAAGGAGGATGATCAATTACCTTCCTCACCCCACTCACTGGTCAATCAGAGAGCAAAGCAATGCAACCGGCAAATAGTTATCAACACCTCTGAATGTGAAAATTAGCTCAAAATTTACACCAGCACAACAGTTCCTGTTTCAAGCCCCTCTGGCTAACTGTCATACAGGAAGCAGGAAAGTTTGGCAGTAAGTATCAGACATGGACTAGGGAGTTTGAGTCTTGGCTTTAGCACCAAAACCAGCTGTACCTGAACCTCTATGGGTCCTTAACCCCTGTAGACCAATGGTTTATTTATGAAATGAAGTGGATGGGGCTACCTGTTTTCCTAGGTCCTTTCTAGGTCAATAAAGACTTCAGGATTCTACACTCACATGGCAAAGGAGCTAAAAGTGCAGTAAGCAGCAACTTATTATCTGCATGCTGACTTACCTGCGCCCATTAGATTGGGAGCTACACTTAAGGCTGCTAGCCAGGCAGTTCGCCTTCAGCTCCTGCACCTGTACTCAACACGCATACGTGTATCTTTTCTCATCATTACTCCCTAACCAGAAAAGCATAACAATGATTTGTATAGCATTTCCACTGTATTAAGCACTGGTAATCTAGAGGCAATTTACTATCTGGGAGGATGTGCATGGGAGGACGTGCATTAAGTATTGGTAATATAGAGATAATTTAAGGTATACAGGAGGTTATATGCAAATACTACTTCATTTTTAACAAAGAGATTTGAGCAGCCACAGATTCTGGTATCCCAGGAGCTCCTGGGACCAATTCCTCGTGGATACTAAGGATAGATAGACAAAGTGAAAAGCTCTTCTGTATTTATCCAACCTAAGACAGCAACAATAATATTAAATATTATTTAACTCTCGAGAAACTGGTTAATAAGTGTCCTCTTGAACTTTAAAAAATGCTGCAAAACCACAGTCTGCTAAGCCAGGTGGGTGAAGATATTGCAAAAGGGAAATGAGAATATTAAGCTTGACTTCAAGCGAATCTCCTCTACTTCCTCCTCTCTCTCCTCTTCTGGTCGGGCCTCTCCCTTAACATGTCACCTGCCAGTCAGCCAAAATCAGAGGAGACGTCACCTAACAGACCCCTCATTGGCACGGACGCTGGCCACGACTTGACACACTCCTGAATTTCTCTTCTTTTTGGCAGTGTCTGCTAGCGCTTCTGCCTCTCAATAGTCTCAAAAGACATGAAAGGCCCTTAAGATTCTACTAGGAGCCTGCACTCTTCATTTTTACCCCTTCTCCCTGAGAAATCCTACATATTATACAGACTTTAAGCATTATCTAGTTACAAATAACTCCCAAATTTCTATTTCTAACCCAAAACCCTGTTCCAGACTCAGGTATCTGTCTCCCTCCATGGTATCTTCACTTGTATCACTCCAAGAGATCTCGATCTAATATGCTCAAGCTACACATTGAATCTTTCTCCTTGAAGTCCTTCCTCCACAGCCCTCCAAGTTCAGTAGAAAGTACGGTATCCACCTAGTTGCCAGCAACTTCCCAGCATCCACCAGGTCCTTCATGACATATGATTTTCACCCTTACCCCATATACCTATCACAAGTCAGTGATTTTTTCTCACCATGATAATCATGAATCCATTTTCTTCTCTTTATTATCTGGCCACCACCTGATGACAAATTGCTCTTCATGGAACAGCCTCCTAACTCTGCGACAAGTTACCAATCAGGATAAAACTAGCACCAAGGCTCTCCGGACTCCTGCCAACTTCCTTCCACACAGCAGCCTGAGGGATCCTGCCTAAGATCCCTTGGTGATTTCTGAAGGTATTCAGAAAAGTCCCAAACTCCTCAGCTGTGGGCTACAGGCCCTTCAGCAACAGCTTCTGCTTGTCTTCAAGCAGGTCAGACCTTCCTCCTGTTCTACCCTCAGGTGACAAGCTTTTCTGACCTCTGCACACAGTCCTCCTCTGCTGGGGAACATCTCCCCCTCCTCACCTGGCTGACACTTTCTTATCCATAGATTCTTAACCAAAAAACCACCCATTCAGATAATCTCGTTGATCTCTTGTTGCTTCCTTTTCTTCAGACCACCGAGCACTTGTAGGATTATTTGCTTATACGCCTGGTTAACACAGGTTCTCCAACTAGCATCTAAGACTGACGTTCATTTCATTTGCTAGTAAACACCTAGCATGCAGAGGCGTGCCTCATCTGTAGAAGCGTGACAATAGAAGGCTGCATGAATGTGGAAAGCTGTTCGACAATCCAAATGTCCCAGTTCTCACCATTTTGTATGTCACAAGAGAGAAGACTTTGGGTTATTATTATATCAATGCCATATGTGCAGACACTGTACAACAGGATAAATTGGTTCTTTTACTAAATTATAGTAACCTTATAATAGGTTCCTTGATTTATTATTTTTGTGGTACTAGGGACCAAGTCTAGGGTCCTCACACTGAGCTACATCCCAGCCCATTATTATTACTATTATTATTTTTTGAGACAGACTTTTGCTATATCATTAAGATGCCCAAGGGGGCCATGGACTCCTACCTCAGCCTCCCAGAGTGCTGGGTCACAGGCCTGAGCCACCAGGACCAACAATTACTTACTTGTATTTAGTCGTAATATACTATGACTAAAAAAATCAAATACATGTAACTCTTTATTTCCTAATCTACAGTTGAAATATAGATAACCTACAGGGCAATAGCTCACAATCCCTACTATTTTTGAGGCAATCTCAAGTAAGGGCAACTTTACCATAAATGTGGCAAGTCAGTTATAGAATTCAAAATAGTAAAACATTTGTATTGCAGATGTTTTAAATGAATTGGCTTATCACATGTGGTTTTCTTTTCCTTCTTTTTTTGTGAAAAAAGGTCTCACTAGGGTGCCCAGACTAGCAAGTCAGGCTCTCCCCGACCCACAACCTCCCACTATTGGGATTAAAACTCCGGGCCTTTGCATGGAGCTATATCCCCAGCCCATTTACTGAATGATTCAATCTTATTTATTTACTTATATGTAAGGCAGTAACTAAGTCACTAAATCACTAAGTCCCCAAGTCACTAAACTGCCCAGGCTGGGCTTAAAATAAGTGATCCTCCAGTCTCAGCCTTCCATATTGTTGGGATTACAGGTATGTACCAGTAAACCCAGAGGGATCACATTATTATTATTATTCAGAATTTCCATTAGGATATTTGTAGCTTTGTGAATACACAATAGCTGTTTATGAAAATCATTAAAAAAGAATTCTGAGACCATCTTACATTTTGTGTCTGACGTATATCTGCACATACCTGGTCTATTAAGCATACCACAACAGAGCTGACCAGGCAATACCTGTGAGTGACACAGCAAGTAGAAAATCTGGGACAGCTGCTCATTGCTAGTAGTTTCCATGAGTTTTGATTTTATTCAATATCAACGAAATCAATACAACTAAATTACACAGCATGAAGACTAAAGGTCACAGGATGGGTGTCAGGTGACAGATTCTCTATGTTCAATTTACCCTATTTAACAAAAAATTTTAAAAAATCAGCCAGAAAGTAAGAAAAAAAAACAAAAACCAGATGTTGAAAAGGAAAGTGAAAGTCCTCCACTCCAATGATTATTTCAGCTTTTAAACTTTCCTAAAAGGGTTAAAAGAGAAAATAAATACCCTCTTAACAAGCTGAATATAGCTGTCCTGGCTCAAAAAACTCAAAGAGAATATTATTACATTTCTTTGGGACAGGGGTAGTATATTGGCCAACATTGTTTTTAAGTACTAAAATCAATACTTGTTTTTCCTTTGAGGGAACAAATAAATGATTTCTTTTGCTGTCTGAGAAAAAGAAATTTTCTGTGAGACTACCTTTTTAAAAAATACAAAATAGTAAGAACCTCTGAGATCTCACAAAAAAGTATCATGGAACATTAAAAAGCAATCATTCCACATTTTATAAACGTAAGGAATTTTTTTGCCTTGAAAGTGAAATTCACCTACCCCCTTTAACCTGAGTACTCCCAAAGCCTCTGCCAAGTCCAGGCAAGGAAGTGGCAGAGAGGGAAAGAGCACATGCATGTGTCCACGTGGGAAGGGAGGCAAAGGTGAAGGGAGGGCACATGCAGGAGCGGCCGAGCACCTGCACCCACGCTGAAGGTTACCTTACCATGCCTCCAGCAGGGAAGTAAGGATCTAGCTAATTCTCGAAGGCTGCACAGCTAGAGCACTTCAGGAACACATACCGGAAAGATTTAAATAATTCTGGCTAGAAATTTCAGTGAAAATGAGAAAGATCAATATTGACTAGTTCTACTACACTTATATAATGTCATTATTTTCAAAGCACTTTTATTACATGGTAAACATTCAAAGGTTATTAGCGAAAACCTGAAATACTCCAAAATCAAAACTTCCTGAGTGCTGACATGACAGTACAAGTGGAAAATTCCACACCTGCTATCATGCGACAGGTCTCAGTCAAAACACAAGCACACCAGAAATACTGTATTGAATTACCTTCAGGCTATGAGCATAAATTGTACATGTAACATAAATGGACTTCATGTTCAGACTTGGGTCTCATCCCCAAGATACCTTAATATATACATGCAAATAATGGAATAGCTAAAAAATCTGAAACCCAAAACACTGAAGTTATAACCATTTTCAGGTAAGGGATATTTAACCCATACTAGACTTGTTTGTTTTGTTTTGTTTTGTTTGTGGTACTGGGGACTAAACCCCATGTCTTCATACTAAGCTGTATCACCAGCTCATTTTCAGTTTTGGTTTGAGACAGGGTCATTCTAGCTCAGCAAGACCCCATCTCAAAATCAAAAATAAATAAATGGGTTGGAAGTGTAGCTCAGTGTGAAGGCCCTTGGCTCACTCCTCAGTACAAAAATAAAACACAACCAAACACTAAAACCATAGAGCAATTCTAAAAAAATAATTCTGCATGCACTGCAGACTAAGTAAGAATGAAAAAGTTCATGCACTACACTGATTTAAAAATCTGATTCATTTTTCCAAGAGGAGAGCAATTAAATGTGAAAGATTAACAACCAGCATCACTGCACTAGATCGGCAACTTTGGCCAAGTCCACTAAAGTCCAGTTCTCAAAACAAAAGTACTTCCTTGATCCATATCAGCCCATTCTAACGTTGCTCACGCTGCTATATTCTCTTGAAAAAATGCAATCACGTTAACAAAAGAGTCTCACAATAGACATAAATACTACCACACAGCTAGAATACAAATCACTGCCAATGCAGAAATGCACATTTTTAAAAAACTACATTGGTTCTAGCTGAAATAATAACTTGTGACAAACTACAATCTGTGGTCGTTTATACACGGCACAAAATCTATGACAGAATTATATGAGAAGCATTCAAAGGAGTTCATAAAAGAACATTAAACACTTTATTATTCCCTTCTCCAAGACAAAAGCAAATTTGTGCAATTACATACACAAGATAGGTGCTAATTTCCAGAGGGTATTTCCATGGAAAATGTCTAGCTGCTTCTGAGCTAAAATCATGTGCACTGACGAAATATCAGCTGAGGATCTCAACTACAGTGAGTTCTCACGAACCGAATGGAAGATCCAGGCGGAGCCTTCACCATGACAAATCAACGGAGAGGATAAGCCCCATCCTTCTGCATTAGTAAATATACTTACCATTAACTGTCCCTTAAGACTATTTGCATCCTAACTCTAAGTTAATAATAAGG
Organism: Ctenodactylus gundi; assembly: GCA_004027205.1. Lineage (NCBI taxonomy): Eukaryota > Metazoa > Chordata > Mammalia > Rodentia > Ctenodactylidae > Ctenodactylus > Ctenodactylus gundi. The sequence goes on along the minus strand of PVKB01003958.1, from coordinate 113,346 downwards.
TGAAAAAAAAAATAAACCACACAAGAATATTAGGAAAGTTCAGAATGTAAAAGAATTATGTGACTATCACTGCAATGGACAAAAAATCCTTAATAAACACTTATAAACACTTAGAAATGTGCTAGACCTCATTAGGGGGTGCTAATTAGAGGTCAAGGAGGAGGGGAACAAAAGGACAGCAGGACACACCCAGACAGACATAAAGCTGGAGTGTTCACAAGATGACTGTGTCCAGTGCTGTGGACCAGAAGCCTGCAGGTAAGGGTTCCACTGTCTACCACACTGTCATTTACTAAGTCTGAAAATCAAGACAACTCAAACCTGTGTCTCAATCTTTTACATTTTATTTTATTTTTGTGGTGCTAGGGATTAAACTCAACTCCCTGCATACGGAAGGTAAGTGCTCTACCACTGAGTTAACATCTCTAGCCCACAGCCCCCCCCTCTTTTTTTTAAAGAGTAAAATGATAATGTATATGATAGTTTTAAAAAATACACAGCAACTGTTATTAACATAAAGGTATGGTTACCGGCACTGGAAACTAATTTTCTGAAGAAACTAGCACTTGTTTCAGGCTAATGAGTAGGTACCTCAACGTGTGCTGCTACCTGACTTATAAATCCATCCAGACAGTCTTTGGCCATTACACTTTTCTTCAAAGTAAATTCACAAGCCTTTTTCCTGGTTCACAGTGTAGGTGAAGAGTTCTCAAACTTGAGTCTAGTTTTCATAACAAAACTATTTTCTTGTTCCATTTCTTCAGTGAATAATATACATTTTCAGAGCAGCTAAATTACCGTATCACTAGCTTTGTTTGGGAATAAGAGGTAATACAGAAAAGCAACACAGTATAATTCCTTTTTAGGTCTCAGTCAAGTTGCCATTCAAAAAGAAAAGGCCAGCCTGATACAAAACAGTACTCCTGTATGTGGGTACATACACCCTCATAAGGCTGTATTAAAATTAAGCCAATGCCAAAACATCTTTTTGGTATTTACTTATTTTTGTGGTACTTGGGATTAAATCCAAGACCTTTTCATTGGGTGACATACCTAGTGGTTTTTTAAAATGTTGAGAAGATCTTGTAAAATTGCCCAGGCTAGGTTGGAACTCGAGGCAGGCAGACCTGCCTCAGCCTCCCTGATTGGTAGGGTTACAGATGTGCACCCTCATATCCTAATCACAACAAACTCATCCTTTATTTTTATTTATTTATTTATTTTGAGACAGGGTCTCGCTCTGTGATACAGCTGCTCTTGAACTCACTATGAAGCCAAGGCTAGCCTTGGACTCAAGATAATCCTCCTGCCCGTCTCCCAAGTGCTGGGATTACAGGCATGTGCCACCATGCCCGGCTCACATCCTTTATTTTTAAAGTGATGGGTACTACCGATCTAATGAAACTGGGTAACATGTAAGCACTGTGATCAAATTTGTCAAAAAAATTTCTACATATAGATATCTAAACTTTAAATCTTTACTATCTCTAATATTATAAATAATCCTTAAGCAGTTTGAAAGATTCTATACTATCTTATCAGAATCAATAACTACTGAAGAGGTCTTAGCAATTTCTAACCAAAACCTTTGCTTGATTTTACACAAAAAAATGGGCCAAATTCCCCAGCAGAAACATAGTATTGTACAACTGAAAGTAAGTACTAGCTCACTTTTTAAAGCAAATTCAAACGAGTGTTAAAAAGTAACAAATCTCTTTCTATTGTATGTCAAATACATGCTGCAGTGCAAATGAAGAAAAATATCTTAACCAAAACAGAAGTTTTCTAGTTTTACTTAGTTGGTATATAGCTCTTTACAGGCAATCATGAAGCTAAATGGTTTTATCATACAGATTGAGGAGAGAATCTGTCTTTATAAATAAACTACGTTATCAGCTTGGAGAATGTAACCTTCATCAAGCACAAACTATACCACTTAAGAAAAAAAAAATGAAGTCGAAAGGAAGGTACCAGAATTAACAAAGAAAACAGTTTTGGTTTCAGGAATTGCAAAGCAGACTGGCTGTTACAGGAAGCTGTATTAATGCTGACAATGTTAAACTGTTTACAGAAACTAGGAAGCTGTAGGGTGTTCCTTCCACTGTCACACACACTGTCCTGTCCTATAAACCAGCGTTGCTTATACTCCTCGAACAAGTAATTATAAATTAAAACAGAAACTAGCTGGCAATGCCTCGCAGTCATTTTAATAGTTTAATCCATACTGCCAACTACTGCACATCTCAGACAGTCCTTGACCCCCTCCATACATTCAGTGACCAATTTACTTGTCAACCAAGAAGTTTTCCTAAAGGCGAGGCATCTCACCAGTGCAGTGGCAAGCTTGAACATCCTGCCAACTCAGTATACAAATATTTAATTCAGTGCTAAAAGAGATCACTTCTTATGATACACTATCTTCAGTGTACTAGTTTATATGCAGAAAGGCAGATGAAGTTTTAACCAGACCATGGATCTTAACATTTTTCTTTTCCACAGTAGCTGTTTAGCTAACCCACAATGGAACAAACCAGAAAAGGAAATGTTTGCCTCTGGGAATTTAGGAAAGAAAACATTCGTGTTTGCACCCAAGTTATTACTAACAAATGAGTAGCCTTCAGATTTATCCCTAACCTTGACCTTGTCCAAAAAGTGGATTAAATAAAGGGCATTCATTCATCTCAAGCAAAAGAGCAGTTATTGAGAGCCTTAAAACTGTCAGTATTTTTAAAAATTTTCTATTTGCTTTAAAGAGTTTCAGACTCAATGGAAACAAAAAATTAATTTTAGTTACTTTATCTGCTAACTTTTCCTATTTCCGAAAACCTATCCTTCTATCCGAAAATCAGTAACATACATTGTTAAACTTAACAAAAGACAAAAATTTAAGAAAAAATCAGTTATATAATACACAAGGACTTCTCATTTCTTAGAAAATTAACAGATTAGCATTTACAAATAATTTATATTCCTCACAAGAAACTTCTTGCAAAAGTTTTTTTTCCTTTGTAATTGAGAATGCCTAAAAGACTGAATAAATAAAGGCCCTATGCGAATAGAAAAGGGAAAGACCAGGAAGCACACCAAGAAAGTTTCCATACCAAACGCCAATGTAAGTATCTCTAAAGCACAAGTGGGCTGAGAAGAAAATGAGAAGAAAGCACACTCAAGAGACCACAGGGCACAGATCCATTGCAGTCTGGAGGCTTCTGGAGACTTCAGAGACTGGGTCTTAAGGCATGGGAGTGTGATGGGGAAGCAAGAGAAAATTCCCCCTAATCGCCTGTGGTTGGCTGCAGAACATATGTAACACAGGGCCTCATCTCAGACTCCAGAACGAGACTCTCACACGAAGGAAGTCTGGGAATCTGCTTGTTTCGCTGTACTAAGCATTCCAGTTACGTTTAATGCAAGGGGTCCACGGGCCACATGTGGTCATATTAAAATTTGATTACATTCTTCGGAGTTCCAAAGGATAAGATCGAATGAACAGATAAATAAGGGTATATCGTGGCAGAGGCACAACATGAAGGGTTATGAATGCAGAAAGTCGGGACACAAGGGAATAAACAAGTCACAGGGTATGTCTAGCAGTCCAAGGAAATCCAGTGCTGGAATCAGAAGGAAGCTGGCTAGGGTCTTGACTCACATAAAGCGAGTGTTCTGGAGGCAGGAGAGTCCAGTCAGAAAGGGAACAAGATCACTAGCAAAAGGAATCCAGCAAAAGGAATAAGGACAGTAACACACAGGAGGGAAGAAAGGAACGGATGCAAGAGACTTCACTGAGGAAAATAGCACCTGGGGATCAGCTGGCAAGGTGACTGAGGACAAATTTAAATAAGCCCAGTGCATTCTTAGTGCTCAACAGTATGCCAAGCAACACAGGGCACCCAGAAGTGTGAAGACCATTAACTCAACACGATAATCCAGTAACTGTAGTATGTGCCAAGTACTGTTAACAATGCAGAGGACACACCCAGGAAAAACAACCTCATCTCCAGTTTAAAATTATATCTTCACTCTGCTCCTCTTTTCTTATGTCTCTACTTCTTAATGAGAAACAAAACAAAACAAGCATTTCTAGAACTTGCCTTTTCCCAGACTTTGGGAATTTTCTGCTTCAAAGTGTTAGCTGGCTCAAGTCAAGAACATGTATGTCCTCATCCTGAGCAGCTTTACCTATTCACTCCTAATGAAAAGTATTTAGGCATCTGTCTCAACAACGATGAAGTGCATTCTGACAGGAGACTACGATGTGAAAGTCCAAATTTTAACACAGAGAACTTTCAGGTGCCAGACGTTTGTTTACTTTCGATATGTACTGGATGCTTACTACGGATGGCTGTTTCTTCCTCGACCTTGGAAAGATCAGTAACAATCTGAGAAAACTTAAGAGTGGGAAAGTGTGGTCTGTTGAGAAAATGAAAAATAAGCAGTCCTTAAAAACAGGAGGGGTGGTGAAGGAAGATGAGAAGGGATATGCAGAGGAACTTACAAAACAGGTCCACTAAAAATAATACAGCCCAAAGGTCAAAAACCAACCAAAAATCTGAGAAGTAGAAGTAGGACCCTGTCAACTTTAATTCATACTTTCAACATACAACATCATCAGCAACTAGATTTTGACAGTAACGTGAGTCAGTCTCCAACTCAGGAATGAGTAAATTATTTAACAAAATACACAAAAGAACTATACATGATAGCACATAATCAACTGCTAGTTATAGGGTACATAGAAGAGCCACAATTCAGAGAAGGTAATTACAAAAAGATACCATGAACACCTTTCTAGAACTCTGTACTCATAGGCAGTCTTGATTATTTAAAATTCTATTCAAACCATAACAGCAATGACTGCTAGCTGTACATCCTAATGCAGCCACACCCATAAACGAGGATAGCTGTAATGTCACTGACATCATCAACTTCCTGGGAAGTTTTACTTTTAACTGTCACTATAAATCATGCTACAGTTAAACTCTTCAGATCTGAACTACCATCAAATTGCAGAGTCTGGATTATTACTGCTAGAACTTCTCTGTTCTTTGGCAAATAAACCCCAAAAATACAATCAAAGCACCACAAATTATAAAACATGACTGAAAATCTGTCTTAATTATTGTTTTTGTGTATTTCACCTGGACTGATTGAAGTCCTTTCTTTTCCACTCTTTTTTCAATCCTGTGTAAAAGCTCCTAAGTATTTTATGATTAATCTTAACACTGAGGAAAAATAAACATAAAATAAAATCTATTTTTCATGAGTAACAGAGGTGCAAAATGTAACATTTTCCTTCTTAAGAAATATTTTATAAAATGTGTTTAGAAACCTTAGAAATAACACATAAAATGCAAACATACACATTTAAGTTGAGCCAGGTGATGCAGGCCTGTAATCTCAGCACTCTGGAAGGCTGAGGCAGGGAGATAGCAAGTCTGAGTCCAGCCTGAACGACTCAGCAAGACCCTGTCTCAAAACAAAAGATAAATATGGGCTGAAATGTAGCTCAGTGTAAAGGTTCTGGGCTTGATCCCCAGTAACACGATCGAAAAAAGAAAAAAGCAGTTACTGTTAAGCATAATTATTCAAGACTTTAATCCCTCTGTATCAAATTAATCTACACTATAAAAAAACTAGCACACTTAAACATCTGGGTTCAGTTACTGAACTCTGATTCCGAGAATGAAAGGTCAATTTTATATTATAGGACGATGAATAGTTTTTTATGACTGGGAGAAAATTAATTTCAAAGAGAACAAAATTATTAAGAAAGTACCTGAGAAAATTGTAACCTACCAGCAGAAAGGAAAAATAATTACTGCATTACGTCTCTAGAGTTCATTTTTATCTTGCTTAGTAAAAAGCTCATATACTAATCCAAATATATGAGGCCACAGTTTTGGATAAATACATTGTTATGAAAACCAGCAAAAAAATACATATACACATATGCTAAATCAGACATTACGAAAAGTCATTAAAATAAAGCCACAACATTATAACAGACCAAATATCTTACCAGTTGGAATTCCCGACGACGGTCATAGGCATTCTGTATGCCGCTATCTGCCCATAAGGCTCTAATAGCAGGAAGATATTGTAAAAATACCCGAGTTTCCACCATTCCCTGGGCAGCCAGAGGGGCTCGGGTGTCAAAGGCCATCAACTTGTCTCCATGGAGCTGGTTGTCATCATCTCCCCAAGGAATATGAAGCTTCTCTCGAGCATCTACCAGCACCCTCATACCTTCGTTTAAAAAAAAAAAAGTGTGGGAAAAATCACTAGATACCATCATAAGCTTTTATTCCAGTACCATTATCCTGAATTTTAAACTACTTTGACCCTTTCAAAAACACTAGCATAAAAACAAACATCCTCACCATTAAAATTAAAACCTCAAAAAGCAAATACTAAGAACATTACTTTCTTTCTTTTTGGTGAGTACTGAGGATCAAGCCCAAGGTCTTCACACTAAATCACTTCTCCAACTCATTTTTATTCTTGATTTTAGGGCAGGTTCTCAGTAAGTCACTAAACTGGGCTCAAAATTGTGATCCTCCTGCCTTAGCTTCCTAAAGTGCAGGGATTACCAGCATGGCACAAGTGGGTTCAGCTATAACTGCTCTTTCCAAAGGATTTTAACAAGTTGAAATTTAGAAAATAACTTCTGGGATAGAGAACATTTAAAAAGCAAATCTGAAAAGAATAAAATTATGCTGTGTAGCCCAGTGTCCAGGCTCTAAAGACAATGGCTGCAACCACTGCATGAGCCTGTCTAAAAGATGCTTACTTAATGAAACACTAACAGTCACACATCATGGGCTGGGGATGTAACTCAGTGGTTAAAGCGCTTGCCCAGCACATGCAAGGCCCTGGGTTCAATTTACCAGCACCACATAAAACTAGCACAGCATGATGGAACACGCTTGTACTCTCAGTCCTTGGAAGGCTGAGACAGGAAGACTGAGTTTGAAGTTAAATAGTGAGCTCAAAACTAGCCTCTAATAAGCCAGGAGTGGTCGTGCATGCCTGTAATCCCAGCACTAGGGAGTCTGAGGCAGGAGGCTGCTGGGAGTACAAGGCCAGCCTGGGCTCCACAGTGAATCCAAAGCCAGCCTGGGCTGCAAATGAGACTCTGTCTCAAAAAAAAAAAAAGAAAGAAAAGAAAAGAAAAGAAAAGAAAAGAAAAGAAAAGAGAAGAGGAACCTCTGAACTACAGAGACAGACCTTGTCTCAAAAAAGTAAAGTCATAAAATTTAAAAAACCACACATTATAATGAGTTTGCACCCACCCCTAACAACCAGTCTCCTCGAACACACTCATAATTCAAAACATTCTCCTGGACCAAACTTCGAATCAGTGTAAGTCACTGGATGGCCTTAGATTTCACTCAAAGGAAGACCAACTGCAAAATTATGTAAAAACAAAGACTTCAACTCCCAGAGGTTAGTACACACCAAGTATTTCTGTCATTAAACTTTATCCTTTGGTCCATCTTAACAGTTATTAGGAGTTCATTTGTTGGGATAATCAAAAAGCTATTTTGCTGTCAGTTTTTTGATCCCACCAACTCAAAAAATCTGGATGTCTAGTAACTTCATCTCACAACAATGCTCAAAGTAGGTCGCTCGTAGGACCTGGTCTCCTTAAGGACCAGGTGTTTTACCTGGCTCACAGTTAACATGACCGTGAGTTCAACTGCATCATAATGTAAAATTAAGGACTAGCAAGGCCAAGTCTGCAGCCTTGAAAGAAACCTTAATTAGTTTTGTGCTAAACACGAAGGTGGGCCAGATATAACTGTCTTTTACAGTTTAATTTTAGAGGCAATGGGGCTGGGAGCCAGTTGAGGTCTCTGAGCTCCAGGCCTAGTGTCCGGTCACACTGCCCACGCCTCCCCTCATCAGGCATCTTTCTCTACCTAGAAGCTGGGAGGAAGGAGAAAGAAAAAAGGTGCCACAAAGTTTTGTAAACATTTCCTAAACAAACAAAATCCACTTAAGATCTACAAAGTGCAGCAAGGCTACACATGTAAGAACCTTGATGCACACAGTGACTATGTAGAAAATATCTGACGCTACGCAAACGGAGAGCTGACTCCTGACTCACAGAAAAACATCTTTTCTATTTCCCTGGATGCCCATGAGTAAAGACTGTATTTCTCACTTAAGAACAATGCGTTAATTAAAAAAAAAAATACTGTCAAACAGGAGCAGAACCTATTCTCCAACCCTACTCTAACTCTACCTGTAGAGGATTGTGTCACTTTTAGGTCAAATGGTCTTCATTTTACCAGAATTTAAGAAGCAGCCAAAAATGGGACCACTTTTTCTCTTGTCTTCAGTTACTTAACAAAACCGAGAGAGTAAAACCTGTTGCGTCCTGTAACAGTAGAGCTAAAAAATAAAAATAAAAAACTCATGCTAATTTTTTAATAGAATATCTATAAGGGCCTATTCTTTCCTGATGCCCGACAATAAATGTGACAATCCCAAGTTTCACATCTTTGCCTAAAAAGGTCCCCAAGGCTGTCGCCCTCCGCCCTCATAAAGTCTCAAGCAAAAGTTTCCTTGTTGCGAGGGGTCCATAATTCAATCGCTCAGGAGGCGGCCAAGCCAGCCGGGAGTTAGAGAAAAGCGACCCTGCGACCCGGTCACCCACCACGCGCGGCGAGGTTCGCGGAGTGGGGGTGCGGGGCCCGGGGGTGCGCTCTAGAATGGGATCGTCCGCCTCGTCCGCGCGGAGGAGCGCAGGAGAGGGCACCCGGCGCGGCTCGCCCGACTTCCCCCTCCGAGGGGACGAGGCCGGCGGCAGGATGCGCAGTTGGCCACGACCCCCTCCGGGGCACGCAGCGGGGAAGCAGGGCGCCCCCACGCAGCGTCTCCGCTCGGAGGGCGCGGGGACCCGCGTGGGCAGCGCCGGCGCCTGGGGCGCGCCCCTCTTCCCGCCGGTCCCCCGCCGGCTACCGGAGGAGGACGAGGGCGGCGCCCGGTCCCGCACCCCGCCCGGAGCCCTCGGCCCCCGAGCCCGGCCCGGCACCTTTGATCACGTTGCTGTAGATGGTGGGGCGGAACTCCGCGCGCGCGCGCTGGTCGAAGTCCTGCCCGTGGATGATCCGCATCTGCTTCAGGAAGGTGGACTTGCCGCTCTCGCCCGCGCCCAGCAGCAGGATCTTCACCAGCCGCTTCACGTAGGTCTTCTCCCGCGACAGGCATTTGTCGATCTCCTTGGACTTGCGCTGCTGCTCGGCCTCGCCGCTCGTTAGCACACAGCCGGGGAAGCACACGGACAGCACCGACCGCGACGGCAGGAAGTCCGCCATCTTGCCGCCGCCGCCGCCTCGGCGGGCCCCTCCGGCTCCTCCACCTCCTCCACGGGCGGCGGACGGCTCCGGCTCCGCGGCGCGAGGGCGGGGAGCGCGGCGGCGGCCCGAGCGCGCCCGGGGAGGGAGGGAACCAGCGAAATGACTCGCAGGGCGGGCCGCGCGGGGCGGGCCGGGCGAGCGGAGGAGGGAGGGAAGGAGGGCGGGCCCGAGAGGGGCGGCGGCCCCGGGGGCGTGCGCGCGCCCGCCGCCTGCAGGGGGCGCGCACGCACGCACGTCGCGACCCGCCCAGCGCGTTACGCGCTCGCTCGCTCTCTCGCGGTTGCGGCCGCCGGCGGGCGCGCGGGAGAAGCAGGCGTCGCCGTGGTCACGTGGGCCGGGCCTGCCGCGCGCCGGCGGAGTCCCGCTGTCTGGTTCCACTTACGCGAAGGAAGGACGGCCCCTCCGCTGAGCGCTGGCGGCCGAAGCCCAGACCCGGGGCTCGGCCCGTGGGACGCTCTTTCTCCCCAGTCCCTCCCGAAGTCCCTTTAGGTTATTTGCTCGCTGCCTGCTTCCGTCACCTCCTCGCGCCCCTTGGCTGGGTCATTGGTCCAACTGACGTCGCGACCCTGGAAGGTTTTTGGTGCCTTTTCTTAACAGCCTCTTTTGCCCTCTGTCCCAAGCCGTGAACTGTGGTGTAACTAGACATGGACAGCCCGCATCCCCCACCCAGCTCCTTTCTTTCTTTTTCTTTCCTTCCGGTGCTGGAGATGGAACCCGGCTTTCTCGCTGTGCTACATCCCCAGCCCATTTTTGGTGTGGTATTTTGATCCGAGAGTCTCGCTAAATTGGCCCGATGGGGGCTCGAACTTGCAGGCCTGTCGCCTCCCCGCTGACTTCCCTGCCGGGGATCTGGTTCGAGGGCGAAGAGCTGGAGTCTTCAGGGAGGTCTCGCCCATGTGTATTCCCACCTGATCCGCGTGTGGGTTTCGGTGGTGCTGGCTGAGATCGGTGAGCGGCGATGAGGGTGAGGTCATGGTAAAAATCCCCCCTGTACCGGACACTGATGCAGATTCCTCCCCACAAGGAAACAGATAAGCAAACGGAGCGGGGACTGCAGCTGACAAATTTTAGGTTTCCTGCCAGATTACAGAGGATATGGCCAGCCAGAGACTTTTTTTTTCTTGCCTGACAGTAGATTCAGGCCAGGGCACCTGAGTGAGCTGCAGGAGGCAAGCCGCAAGTGCCAGCAGGGTTGGTAGAGTGACTAGTAGCAAGGTTCCCAGAAGCCGACTTTCTTTGCATTCTTAGTATTTAGTTTCAAGCAGCCAAAAAAGAGAGAGAGAGAGAGCGACAAAAGCCTTTTGATTCTGTCTGCTTGTGGGAGTGCAAACCTATGCGGCTTGGTTTGGGCTTCTGTGTGCTGGGGAGTTGGGTAAGAGGTCAGCAGTCTGGGAGGCGTAGGAGCAAGTTTAAATTTAAAAATCAGTGCTAATCAGTTACCGTCTGGCTTGAGTTCATGACTGAGAAGCCTCATGACTCAGTACATTGGCTGCAGTAAACAATGCCCATAGTTGGGTTGTCACCAGCTGTGCTGGCCAGTGGAGTCCACAGGGGGACAATCTCCTATCTCCAAAGTGAGTGCTCTCACCTGTATCTGGAGGACAAAGGTCTGGACCGTAGGACAGCGCAGTTGGGCCAAATATATAGTAGAAGGTGAAAGATTTCTTTGTGGTTTTAACAAGTGTTATGGAGGCCTTGATCTTGAACCAGGAAAAGACCTTTGCCAAGGACAGCCCTCAAGTTAACTCCTCCTGGTGCTAATCCAAAATATTCCTCAAGGACAGAGGAGGGAAGCCAGTAAGTGAGGCTAGTTACATCTTTTTCTTTTTCCTAAAGTGTGTACCACATAATGGAAAACTGAGGATGCCTAGGGGGACGAGAGGTATTCCTGCCTGGCCAGTTCATGTTGTGACAGGTAGAGCAGGCGGGAAGCTCTTCAAAGCCCTCCATGGCAAAGCCCTGAATGGAATCTTACCTCGAAGCAAACCTGACTCGGGTTGAACCCAGCTGCTCTAATCAGTGTTTCTGAAAAAGAGGCCTCTTGGGGCCCAGCCTGAGGTTTGCCTCTAACTGTCCTTTTTTCTAACTGGTGATCAAGATACCTTGTATGGTGGAAGCATAAAATTTAGAGTTTGGTGGTTCCTCACAGAGTTAAACATAGAACTATCATGTGACTCAGCAATTCCACTCTCACCCCAAAGAATTGAAAACAGGCATTTGAACAAAAACTTGCATGTCTGTGCTCAACAGAGGACAATTCAGAACAGCCAAAAGGTAAAAACAACCAAATGCCCATTTGTGTGTGTGCATAAACAAAATGTTATATGTCCGTGCAGTGGAATTATTTAGTCATAAAAAGCAGTGAAGTGGGGCTGGAGGTGTAGCTCAGTGGTAGAGCGCTTTCTTAGCATGTGCGAGGCCCTGAGTTCAATCCCTCATCTCACACAAACACACACAAATGAAGTACTGATGCATGGTGCCTAAACTTCAGTGATATGCCAAGCCATGCACAGTGGTGCCAGCTTATATTCCCAGCATTGAGGGAAGTTGAGGCAGGAGGATTGCCAAATTGGAGTCCCATCTGAGCAATTTAATAAGACCCTGTCTCAAATAAGGGGACTGGACCCTGGTAGGAGGATCTCAGAATTGAGCTCAGCCTGGGCCAGTTAGCAACTTAGACCCTGTCTCAAAATCAAAAATAAAAATGGGCTGGGGATGTAGCCGAACATGAAGGCCTTGGGTTCAATCTCAAGTATCACAAAGACAAAGAAGATACTTTCTATAAATAGTCATTAACATCATTTAACACTGAAGTAGTCCCAGTGTGCAAGATGTAATGAATAAGCCAGACCTAGTTGTACAGACCTGTAATTCCAGCACTCTGGGAGGCTGAGGAAGGAGGATTGCAAATTGTAACCCAGCTAGGACAGTTTAGCAAACTTAGTGACATGGTGAGATCCTGTCTCAAAAAAAATAAAAATGGGCTGGGGATGTAGCTCAGCATGCAGACCCTGGCCTCAGTCTGCAGTCAAAAAAGAAAAAAAGAATGAAAGGAGTGCCTTTTCACTGGGCTACATCCCAGCCCATTTTTTAGTTTTAATTTTGAGATAAGTTTTGCTAAGTTACTAAATTATGTAGTCTGGACTCAAACTTGCTATTCTCCTGCCTCAGTCTCTTAGAGTGCTGGGATTACAAGCCTGCACCACCAAACCCAGCTGTGTTTATTTTTAAGGAATACTGATAATTATTTACACCAGAAACAATCTTCAGGTTACATTGTAGTGATATTAGAGCTACTATAATTCTCAGATCCATTGTTTCATAAGTAAAAAAAAATCAAACTTTTTGGGGGAAGTATGGAGTCTACTGGTTAGAGTCAGATCTGTTGGGTGTTATATTTCCAGCAGATCCAGATGTTAATTCATTAGGAACATCTGCACTATTGCTAGCTAGTTAATCCATATGTAAATGAGGGATTTAGATGCCCCCTGGAGCTGTTAAAACTATAGGAACACTTGATTAGTTGCAGTGTTCTGGAAACTCAAATGTTTAGCTGCAAACAGTTTTGCAAGATAGTTAAGAGTTGCGACTACAAACAAGATACATTTCTGTGTGGCTTCCTCTTATTACCTTACCAAGGAACAATAATGCCTCCATTCATAAAATGTACTATTTGTAACACTTTTCTTAGAATGGAAAGACAGACTTTAAAAAAATATTTTGGTACTGGGAATCTAGCCCAGGACCTTCACGCTGACCTATATTCCTAGCCCATTTTTTATTTTTGACTTTGAGACAGAGTCTCACTAAGTTGTTGAGTTGCCCAGGCTGTGTTTGAACTTGTGATCTTCCTGCCTCAGCTTCCCAGAGTGCTGGAATTAGGGGACAGTACCACCATGCCCTGCTAAGCTTCTACTTTATAGTCACAGTTTATTTGCAGGTTTTTTTTAAGAAAATGATATTATTTAGCTTATTTACCAATCTCTGCACCAAATAACTTTGGGTTGTTTACAAAAATCAAGATAATCCACATAGGACAAGAATGTATCACCCTCAGACATATTTAAAAGAATGTGCCAGAGGCTGCAGGAACAGATCCAAAGAGAAGTTTTTTAAAAAATCTCTTTTTGAAAAATTGGAAATATAATTTAAATAAATGTTTTGCTTGCCAAGGTGACTACTCACCACTCAAGTAAAATGGGACAACACACACTTAGATGTGTTTATTTACGTCAGTCACATTACGTGATGGTTAAACCTTGGGTTAATTTTCATAGGATGATGGTCCATCTACCGTTCTTATTACACAACACTCTCCCGTCTCCCCAGCAGTATAAAATAGGTGAATGGATCTAATTCTTCCAGATGAAGCGGACAGGGGCTTCCCGTGGTTCCCTTTCCCTACCAGGAAAGGAAGGGAATTCACAGCTCTCCCAAACCTCTTACATTTGTGTGATGTTTTAAGTGCCTCAGAACCTTCGGACCTACTTGTTTTGTGTTTGTTTGTTTGTTTGTTTTTGTCTCCTTCACTGCTCACAATAGCCTGGCTGGGAACACCAGTCTCCTTGGTCACAAGAAGCAGTCAATGGGAAGAAAGGCTGAAATAAGATTTTCTCAAAAGCTTTCCTTACGAAGACTACATGCATAGCTAGAACTGGACTGGATTTTGACTCATTTATTTATTTTAAATTTATTTGCAGAACTGGAGTGTTGTTTGTGGTTTTTTTGTTTTATTTTTCATTTACAAAAAGCTTTTTAATTTTGGTTGGGGGGTAGTACTGGGGATCTAAATCAGGGCCTTCACACCAAGTTACATCCTCAGCCTCTTTTTCCATCTTGATTTTGAGACAGGGTCTCACTAAGTCAACAAGTTTCCCAGGCAGGGTTCAAACACGTGATTGTCCTGCCTCAGCCTCCTAGAGTGCTGGGATTATAGCGATGTACCTGTACTACTGGTTCCTATTTTGGCTCATAATGCAGTGCTCATTCCGATATACAAAAATAGCCTTAATAATCAGAATGCCTGCATGTGCAAAGCTGAAGCTCCAGGCCAGAAGCTAACTGTACTTACCCTTAAGGCACCATGGAGTCCAGCAATTTTGTTTGTTGGTTGCTTGGTTTGTTTTCCCAGCCCCTTCCAGGCTCTCTGCCATCTTGAAGTTCCCCAGCTGGTAGTCTGATGCTAGTAAGATGTTCCTTGCTTTGAGCTCTGGCTCTGCTTGTAAAATGTTCCAGGTGGCTGAAGGAGAAATAAGAAAAAAGGAGCTGAGTTTGGGGCAGTATTTACCAGGTGTGTGAGCCCCCCACATTAATCACTTAACATGAGGTAGATCCGAAAGGATAACTTGTTTTGGTACTGAAATTTGATGTTGCCTTTACCAGAATTAGCCTCTTATGTGGAAAGTTTCATCTGAAACTTGACATGTGGAATTGAATTGTGGGTGGTTTTGTTTGTTGTTGTTAATAATGGAAAACATGACTTTAATTATTGGTTGTATTTTTCTCAGCCTCTGAAAAAGGTCCGTGAGTTGCCAATGACCAGCCGACGAGACTTCTTCTGAAGTCAAAAACCTGGGCGGTCTCAAAGACATCACTGGTACCCTGTAAACACTTGAACATTCCCTGCTGTATCAGACCCACTTCCATGCAATCTGTTTCTGTAACACTATGCCCAAGTCTAAGCCTGTACACCTGAGATTCTTTTTGAGAAGCTCAAAGCATCTTGCTTACTCCCTTCTGCTCCTTTATTTTCCTTACATTTGTGTGTGCGTGCGTGCGTGTGTGCGTGCTTGCGTGTGTGTGTGTGTGTGTGTGTGTGTGTGTGTGTGTGTGTGTGGTACTAAGGATCAAACCCAGGGCCTTCACACTGGCCTACATCCCCAGCACATTTTTATTTTTGACTTGAAGACGTGGTCTGGCTAAGTCACTGAGTTCCTTGAACTTTCGATCCTCTTGTCTCAACTTCCCAGAGTACTGGGATTACTGACTGGTGCACTCACACTTTTAACGGTAAGGGATATTTTTTATGATTTCTGGGGTTTTTTTTGTTACCTATAAATATTCTTTGCCAGAAACAAGCAAGGATTTTTTTTGTTTTTGACATAAATTCTGTTTCTCCGGAAAACTTCGTATTGGTTTACTTTTGTGGCTTTATTCCTTGATATCAAAATGCCCTGCTGCCAAGGTGGCAGCTGCAGTTTTCTCTCCTGGGAACACTGGATTAGCAGGCTTGGACCTGCCACTTTTAGCTGGCTGGTTGGTTGGCTCTGTGTGCAGGCAGCATCACATGTCCTGGCCTGCCGACCTGGCCTCTGCCTCACTACAAAATGCCAGGAGGGCTTCGCCAGTTGAGTTTGTCATGGAGCAGTTAGAGCTTTTCCAGGGTTGCTGAGAAATGGGCCAATGGCCCGTGTGGCCTTTGTTGGACTATGGCAGACGGGCTCCTTGAGCAAACAATGTCATCAACTTGTGTCATCTACTGAGAAGAAGGGCAAGCTCATGGAGCGATTCAGGGAAAGGCTGCAACACTGAGTCAGACTGACGATGCTGGAGGTATTGTAGCTGTCCCCTCCTCAGCGATAGTTATTATTAATTGTTTTCCCCTGGCTACATCAGCCCCCAGCAGGGGGAGATGAGAGATGGAAACAAAACCCAGCAAAAGCGGCCTCGTGTGGTATATGCCTAGTGTGTTGTGCTTGTGATTGCTTGAACTATAATAGGAAAAGTTCCCTTAAATCTCAAGGTAATCCATTATTCTGTGTAAGCCAGTATGACTCATAGCAGGTTGTTTGACACTTCTTTTGTTTTCCAGAGAAGGCGTGTCATACTCTGGGGACAACTTGGGTGAGAACTCAGGTAACGGATCCAAGCCTTCCTCTCCCATCTGTAAAATGGGAGTAGGGCAAGATTTGTCATGAGGATTAAATTATAGGACAAGTGTGCTGGTTGTCTGTCCATAACTGGGAGGCTTAATTTTAGACTATTTGAACAAGCCACTAAGTATCTTTCAAAGCCCTTCAAAAACTCAGAAATATTGTCCTTGTCCAGAGAGTCTCTGCATCTTTCCTGACCTCCCCCTTGGTGGTTCAAATATAGTTCTGTCTTTCATGCTCAGATTCACTCACTGATGTGTCCTCCAACAGAAAATGCCAACCCAGTGTTGGCACAGTATTCTAAGAACATGGGCTTTGGGGCTGGGGACATAGCTCAGCTGTTAGAGTGCTTACCTAGCAAGCACAAGGCCCTAGGTTCAATTCTTCAGCACCACATTAAATGAGTGTGGTAGTGCACACCTGTCATGCCAGCACTTGGGAGACTGAGACAGGAGGATTGCTGTGAGTTCAAGGCCAGCCTGGGCTGTATGTTGTGAATTTAGGACCAGCTTGGATAACAGAGCAAGATGCTCGCTCTCTCTCTCTCTCTCTCTCTCTCTTTCTCTCTCTCTCTCTCAAAAAAAAAGAAAGTAAGAAGGAAAGAATGTGGGCTTTGTTTTCTAATCTTTAAAGTAGCTATAGCAACCTTGAAATGCTTTTTTTTCTTTAATTTTGTTTTGTGGTACTAGAGACTAGAGCCTTCACACTGAGCAATGTCCTCAGGCCATTTTTATTTATGATTTTGAGACAAGACCTTGCTTAGTTGTCCAGGTTAGGCTCAAACTTGGAATCCTCCTGCCTTAGCCTCTCAGAGTGCTGGGATGACAGGCCTGTGCCACAGGGCCAGGCTGGCGTGTTTCCATAGAGGTTGTATATGATGGTAGAGCAGGCGTAGTCAGTCAGCAAACAGCAGTACCATGCTTCCTTTGCCACCATGCTCCCTTGTCTGATGAACTGAGACCTGTCCCCGAGTCGTGGGTAACAGGGTGGCTAATGAGCATATGTGCTAGTGAGTACCTCTTCCATACTCCATGCTTTGTGTGCATGCATCCCAGCAGCCACCACTGGGCAGCCCTCAGTTTGCAGCCTCCCTGCTCACAACCCCTGGGGAGACCCCCACACAGGGAAGTGGTGTGGCCTGCTTGCATGAGGAATGCTGGGGTCCTGACACCTGCAGTTAAGCCTTATGGGAGAGTCAGGTCTTGACCTTGGTCCATTTGCAAGGACAGCATCAGGAGAGGCCTAGACAAACCCTCCAAAGCACAGCCAGGCAGGAGCCTGTCTTACCTGGAGTAAAGGGGAGTCCTGGCCAGAAAGATATCACGAGGTGATGTCTAAATTACCCCTTCACAGGGGCCAAACTGACCTCATGAACTTCCAACTTCCCCAACACTTGAAACAGACCCGATTGGGACACTTGTGGTGCTCACCTGCAACACTCTGTATTTAACATCATCCACCAGCCAGACCTTGGAGGGGACAGTTTATCTTCCCCCACCCCTACCCCTGCCCACAGCCCACTGGGGCTGGACTGGTCGCTGCTTTCGCAAGACTACCCCTGGCAGGAAGCCACAGAACAGATGCCTAATGGCGCTGGACTAACTCGCAGCCCCCAGTCATCTCGGATATCTGCCCAGTGAAGAGAGAAGGTAGGCCATAGGCAGGGTGTGACACTCCAAGTGAGGCTGTCCTCTCATGCCTCTTGTCTTCTCGGGAGCCTTGGGTTATGAGAAGAAAAGGCAGGGAGTGTAGCTAAGTGGCGGAGCCATGCCCAGCATGTGCGGGGCCCTGCCTTCCGTCCCCAGCTCCCGCCCCTAAAAGCAGAAAGTGCAAGGTGCTCGATTCAAAAAGAATCCTGCTTAGGCTGTTTGCTAAGAATTGAGTATATCGCTCACACTCTTGACTAGATTTTCTTCTTGACTGATTTGCTACCATTACGGAATTGGGATTTGGGGTTACTCTTCAACTACACCTGAGACAGACCTGCATTGCAGTAGACCTGGTCAAGAAAGCAGTGACCAGACAGCAGATCTCACAGAAACTCTGATTTTTCAGACGGGCTTACCCCTGTGTAAATCTCTCCTTAGATGTTCCCATACTTGCAGGAACAACTAGTAGTGGCAGATAATGATCAACAGGCAGAAACTAGAAGGTGTTTTCCAAAGGTCTTTCTTCACGGCCACACACAGGCTTCCTAGGACTGCAAGCACTTCCTTAGGGAGATGCCCCTATTGACAAATGGCTGTCTTTGTTATTTATTTGTTTGTTTGTTTATTCATCTATTTATTTATTTATTTATTCATCTATTTATTTATTTATTTTTCTCATCCCTGCAGAGCCTCCATGAGTCTGGCAGGGCAAGCAGTGAAGAGCTTGCCTTGAGTTCCCTGCCCTGCTCTTCATCCCTCCCAGCAATTCCTGTCAGAGAGGGGTCCTGCCAGGTTGGCCAGGACAGTGCCCTGAGGCTCCCTGGAATCCTTGGCACCCTCCTTCGTAGCACTTGTCACAGGTAACTGCCCCCTCTTTAACTGTTGTGCAAGAATGTGCCCTCTTTGAACCAAGAGACACGCTAAAGCTTCCTTTTTAGTGGTGCCTATATAAAGCCTCCGGAGCTGGGCCTGAGCCAGGCTGTGGCACAGGCCTATGATCCCAAAACTCTGGGAGGCTGATATAGGAGGACTGAAAGTTTAAGCCCAATCTGGGAAATTTAATGACGTAATGACACTAGGTGTCAAAATTTAAACCAAAAACCAGCCTATAATTTTAGCACTCTGGAAGGTTGAGGCAGAAGGATCACAAGTTTGAATCAAACTGGGCAAGTTAGCAACTGGTGAGACCTCGTCAAAGAATAAAAAATAAAATGGGTGGGGAATGTAGCTCAGGGCAAAGGCCTCATGTTCAGTCCTTGCTGCAAAGCAAACAAAAACCCTAAAAAAATGGGCCAGAGATATAGCTTAGGCCAAATGCCTGCAGTGGGTTTTTATTTATTTTGGTTTTAGCTTTTGGAACTGAGTCTCTCAAAATCGCGCAAGCGGACCTCAAAATCTCCTCCTGCCTCAGCTTCCTGACTAGCTGGGAATTACAGGTGTGTGACACTGTGCTCAGCGTTTTCTTTCAATTTCTGAGGCTTGAGAGCTAGATGTGTAGCCCTCCAGGACTACAGAGACCCAGCCAATGCCTAGAGAGGGGATTTTTGGCTAAATTCTTGCTGTCAGAACTAGGGTCCTGGATTTTGCTACATACTAAGCTAGTTATCCTGGGTTATAAGTGACTCTAATTAAAAATGTGTGTATGTTGAGGTGAGAGTAAGGAGTTAAGAAACAACGTATTAGTCAAGTTACCTGCTCTCAGAGCACAAGAAAGCCAGTCACATGTCCCTGTGTGGGCTAAGGAAAACTAGAACTTGAGTATCCTTTCAACAGCAGATACCTGGTGCATGCCCCCCCAGCAAGTGTAAGCTGGGGTCTGGGAGAGCCCCCATTCCATCAGCAAGCAGCCATAAATCCCAGCGCCACCACCCATGTGTCTATGGGTGTCCTGTCTCCAGCCACCTCAATTCTCCAGGCTCCATTCGCTTTGTCTGAAAGTGAAAACAGTAATGCCCAAGAGTGGGGTGATTAAGTGTGATAACTCTGAAAAGCACCTAGCAAAATACCTGGGCAGAGAAACAGGAGCAAACTGGGCATAGTGGCACAGACCTGTAATCTCAGCATGCTGGGAGTCTGAAGCAGGAGGATCATACATTTGAGCCCAGCCTGGGTGTCTTAGTGGCTAAGCAAGATTGTCTCAAAATCAAACCAAACATTGGGCAGGGGTTGTAGCTTAGTGTGAAAGCTGTAAACTCAATTCCCAGTATGACATATACAGGAAAAAAAGTTTAAAAAGATTTGTAAAACCCCATTGATATATGATGGAAATCCCAGAATTCTGGGAGGTTGAGGCAAGAGGATCACAAGTTCAAACCCAGCCCAGGAAACTTAATGACTTTAACAAGACCCTGTCCTAAAATCAAAACTAGTAAGGCTTGGGTCTGGTGGTACAGACCTGTAATCCCAGAACTCTGGGAGGGTAAGCCAGGAGGGTCACAAGTTCAAGCTCAGCCTGGGCAATTTAGTAATATGGCAAGATCCTGTCTCAAAATTAAGAATTTAAAAATGGGGGCTGGAGGAAAGGCTCAGTGGTTAAAGCACTTGACTAGCAAGTGTCAAGTCAAGCACTAAGTACCTTAATTTGGTTCTCCAGCACCACATAAACTGGGTATGGTGGTGCAGGCCTGTAATCCCAGCACTTGGGAGGCTGATGCAGGAGGATTGCTGTGAGTCCAAGGCCAGCCTGGGCTCTGTAGTGAGTACAGAATCAGCCTAGACTACAGAATGAGACCCTGACTCAAAAACAAAATGAAACAAATCATTCCAAATGTAGTGAGATATTTTTAAGTAGTCGAATTGAGTATTCATTTTCAAATTAAAATAAATAACATTAAACCAAACACAAAATTCAGCTCCTGGGGCTGGGGACATAGCTCAGCAATTTGAGTACCTAACAAGCATAAGGCTCTGGGTTCAATTCCTCAGCACCACATAAGCCAGGAGTAGTGGCGCACACCTGTAATTCTAGCACTTGGAAGGCTGAGGCAGGAGGATTGCCAGGAGCTGGAGACTAGCATGGACTAGGAAGTTTAAGACCAGCCTGGACTAAAGAGAAAGATCCTGTCTCAAAAAAAAAAAAAAAAAGCCAGGTACGGTGGCACATGTAATTTCAGCACTCTGGACGCTAAGGCAGGAGGACTGCCACAAGTTTAAGACCAGCTTCTATATAGTGAGTGAGTTCTGGATCAGCCTGGACTACAGAGTGAGACCCTGTCTCAAACAAAACCCCAGCCAACCTCCCAAACCAAAACAACAACAAAAACAGCTACTTAGTGACACGAGCCACATTTTCAAGTGTTCAGAAGCTGTATGGAGCTCATGGCTATTTTCCTGGGCCACCTGGGGGAAGTAGGCAGCCCCTACCCCCGCCCCACTTCTGCTCCTAGTACTGGACAGAGACAACGCATTCCAGGCAGGTGGCTGAGCCGGAGAGCCTGTGCATGTCTAGTGTGAGCCTGGGGCTAAGGATGCTGGAGAGGCAGGATGGAACCGGATGGGGAAGAGCTCAGATCCCCAGTTAAGAATGCTGGGATTTTACTCTGTCCCTAGGAACCCCTTGAAATATTTTTGAGCAGGGGTTGGGTGAAAATGTGCACTGTTTTACTGGGGTTTTTCTGTCACCAGTGCCTGTGAGAATAGGGAGACCAGTCACTTAGAGCAGGATGGAGGTGGCTGTGGTGCAGGTGTATGGGGATAGCACCTGGCCAAGGCTGCCTCACTGGCTACCATCCCCAGCCCAGGATGGGCTGGAACTTGTGATCCTTCTGCTCAGTCTCCTAGAGTGCTAGAATTACAGGTGTGCACCATCCAGCTGCCATGGAGATTTTACAAAGGCAGATGAGGATGAAGAAACCAGCCAGGCTCCTTTAGAGAGAGGATAAGGAGAGAAGCAGAAGCTCTGTGCCTTGGGAGCTGTTGACACTGAAGGGTTAAGGCACCCGGGTAGTTCTGCTGGTTAATTCATGGCTCCTAAGACAGGCAGCTGAGCCTGGCTCTGGAGTCTGTACATTTTAATATTGGTAGGAGTGTGTATGTGTGTGTGTGTGCATGTGTGTGCGTGCACGCGCGTGTATGTATGTAAGCAAAGGTGTAGTTCATAATTGCAGCCCCACCCTCTGAATCACGGGGCGACTGTGGACTTTGCTCCAGTCTGAAATTGTGAGAGACACTCCTTCATTCTCAAGGACTCTGAGGTGCTGGGTCCAGGCAGGAGCAAAATGAAGAGGCTTTGTTCTCAGAAGTCAGGGAAGGGCAAGGCAGAAGGCCCCATGCTGGCTGGCTGGTTGGACTGTCCTTACCCCTCACCTGTGTGCTCTGGGAAAAGCTTTCCTTCTCAGGGGAATTCTGGTTTCCTGTTACTGGTGGGAGGGCTGGCTCCCTGGTCCTGGGCTCCTCTTGGCCTCCCTGCCCGGGTTTCTCTGATTCCATCCTTCTGCCAGTGCATGTGGTCTCCAGCAGAAGTGAGAGCTGGAGGTTGCAGGCACGGTTGGTAACTGACCACAGGCTGTGCTTCCTGCTGCCTCCAACAAGCCCAGCACTACATTAGCAAACCTGTGGGGTGGGCATGACGTGTCTGTAATAGGCCAGTGTTGGGATGACCAAGGGGAAAGAGATTCTGCTGAGTGTCCGGGGGTGTGGCAGACAGACCGGTCAGCCACTGCTGGGTGAAGTGCTCTGTGCCATGCTGGGGCAGGGACGGACAGCTGCCCAGGGCTGTGGGAGGGACCTAGAACCTCTCAGCCATCCAGGAAGTGAGTGTGAGGTTTGAAAGAAGACAAGAAGAAGGGGCATTTGGGAGGCTGGGAAACAGCAGGGGGCAGAGACAGGGAGATCTGGAACAATGAAACAGTGGTGAGGAGAGTGGTGGTCTGCTGAGCTTCTGTGCTGTGGAGTTGGGAATCGAGCCCAGGGCCTGCGTCAGGCTCAGCTATATCCTCAGCCCATTTTAACTTTGAATTAAGATGGTCTCACTAAGGCTTTAGTTACCTAGGCTGGGCTCAAACTTGTGGTCCGCCTGCCCCAGCCTTCCATAGTGCTAGGGTTACAGGGAGATGGAACTGGGCCCTGTTTGTCCCCTGAGCTCTTACTAGGCACTGTCCAAGAGCTTCTTGGCTCTTAGCCTTCTCCCTAGTTCCCAGATGCAGAAACTGAAGCTCTGAGTAGTAAAAATGCACTCATCAACTCTGGGAGGCTGAGGCAGAAGGATCACAAGATCAAGCCCATCCTGGGTAACTTAGTGAGACCCTCTTTCTCTCTAAGTAAATATATGGGGATGTAACTCAGCGTGAAGGTCCTGGGTTGAATTCCCAATAACATGCACACCCTGAGGCACTGGTCCAGGGTCATGAGGTCAAGGGATGATGCTGATTCTGACCCATAAATGCTTGACTCATGCTACCTCTTTTAGCAGCTCAGATGTGTAAACCACTGAGCATCCTCTCGGGAGCCCTTGGGGAACTCTCATAGCCCCACAAAGATTAGGTTTTATTTCGATGAGTGGACCAAAGTAATGCGTTAGGGCTGCGCAGATTCCTTGTGGTAATTGGAAGGAACCAAGATCTTTTTTGGGAGTGGGAGGGTGGAATGCTGGGAACTGAACCCAGGGCCTCGCACATGCTCAGCAAGTGCTCTGTCGCTAAGCTACAACCCCAGCTCTGAACCAGAGCAGACAGGACAAGGACTTCTCCCTGGGGGTCACTGTCATGGCCCTGCCTGTCTGCAGTGTGGGGTCCTCAGTGTGGGGCCTGCAGCGTTGGGCCACCCCCCACCCCCAGCATGTCCAAGTGGCTCTGAGCCCCCAGGCTGGGTGGGTCTGGGCGTGCACTTCCTCCTGGAGCTGCCTGGGCACTGGGCCCAGACTTGGGCTTTTCTAGGTCAGGCGGCTCTGTCTTCTGCCTGGCCTGAGGATAGAGTTTGTATAAATTGCAGACACGCAGGCCTGCTGTGTAAACACAGACTATCTCCCACTCCAGTTTCCTCCAGGGACGCTCATCCAGCCTGGAGGCCTGATTCCAACTTCTTATCAACGGGAGCTTCCGACCCTGATAGCAGGAAGCTATTAAAGTCCATTTCCTGGCGTTGCCTTGACCCCACTGGGCCCCACTCCCATGGAAGCAGATGCCCTTCCAGGAGAGTCTTTCCACACTCCCCAGATCACTCCCAGCCTCGGTGCCCCTATCAAGTGAGCCTGCGGGCGTTTGCCCAGCCCGTGCCCATTGTGCTTACTTTTCGCTCAGGTTGGTTTGAATGTGTTTACTGGGCTTCCGGCAGCCCTGCTGCATCTTTAACTTTATTTATAAGTTTGTTTCCTTCCCGGTGTCAGCCTACCCTAAGCCAACCCTCACATGTCCTGCTGCCTCTGGAAATGGTGCCTTGCACTTCTCTGTCTCCTTTCGCCTTTTTTTTTCTTTTTGTATTGGGGGTTGAACCCGGGGCTTTCATACTGAGCTACGTCCCAACTTTTCTTTTTTTATATGTATCATTTTTTTCTTTAATTTTGAGTCAGGGTCTTCCACAGTTGCTTAGGCTAGATTCCAACTTGTGATCCTCCTGCGTCAGCCTCCCGGTGTTCCACCCGTACCCAGCTCCTCTCACCCTTCTGATTTCTGAATGTCCTACTGACCTATCCCTGTGGAGTGCACAATGACAAAAGATTTCCCCAATATATACCTAAGAGCGGCCAGAACATTCCGCGGCACTCTGACCTCCATTGTTCTCCTTCCCACCCAAGCTCTTGCAGAATGCAGAGCTTTTGCCACACCTGTTAAGTACCATGGTGGCCAGCCAGCCAGTGCATCTGTGCTCCCGGTGGTCCCGCCCCTGGTTATGCCTCCCAGAGTGGGCAGGACAGTTGCCTGTGGCACACAGCATGACTTGTAAAAATAGGTCTCAGACACATTGTGGCTTTTGCCTCATCGTCCTGGGTCACTTGCCAGGGGTGAAGCCAGCTGCTGGGTTGTGAGGATACCCAAGTGGCCACTGCAGGGGACCATGTGGTGAGGAACTGAGGCCCACCGTGGTGGGCAGGGGTATGAGTGAGCCACCTCAGAGGCAGGTCTCAGCTAAGTGGGAGGCAGAAATGTGCACATTTGTGAGAGACCATCGACTTGAACTATGGAGCTATAAGGTGCCCCTAAACCCTTGATCCATAGGAACTATTTGAGGTAATCAGTGTTTACTATTGTATTAATAATACACGGCTAAATGTTGAAGTTATTTGCTGTACAGCAATAAAGAACTAATTCTGAAATAATAAAAACAGCAGGGCCTGGTGGTGCAGGCCTTTAATCACTGTGGGCAGCTGAAGCAGGAGGATTACAAATTTGAGCCCAGCCTGGGCAACTTAGTGCTCTAGTGAGATCCTGTCTTAAAATAAAAATAAAAGTGGACTGAGGACAATATAGAATAGCCATATCTTGGAAGAGTGAGTATATCCAACAACAGATGAATGGATTAAGAAGATGTGGTATATTTACACGATGGAATACTACCCTGCTGTCAAGATGACAAACTCAAGTCATTTGTAGGAAATGGATGCACCTTGAGACCATTATGCTTAATGAAATGTACCAGACACCAATGGTTAAATATCATAGTTTTTCTAATATGAAAAAACCAAGTGAGACTCTGTCTCAAAAAAAGAAATAACTATTATAGGGGGCTGGAGGAATGGCTTGACAGTTAAAGCACTGAGTACCTGAGTTTGATTCCCAGCATCACATAACCAGGGTGTGGTGGCACATGCCTGTAATCCCAGTACTCGGGAGGCTGAGGCAGGAGGATTGCCATGAGTCCAAGGCCAGCCTGAGCTCCCGCCTGAGTTCAGGAACAGCCTGAGCTACAGAGTGAGACCCTGTCTCAGAAAAAGAAGAAGAAAACTAAACTATAAAAGTGTCAAAGAGAGATGGAAGAAAATAAGAAGATAGACTTTGTGGAGAGGGAAGGGGAGGTGGGAAGGGGAAAGGAGCCATATGAAAATTTAAAAAGTGTGAGCTGAGCTTGTATTACAGCACAAGGCGAAGACCTTGAGCTCAATCCCCAGTACAACAGATAAACAACACTCCCACTTAATACACCCAGGTGAGTGGGGAGCGCTAGGCCCCTCTTGCTTAGTGCTCTTTTGTTTGTTTTATTTTGAGACAGGGTCTCACTAAGTTGCTCAGGCTTACCAAACTCAGAATCGGCCTGCTTCAGCCTCCTGAGTGCTGGGGTTACAGTATTCCTGGTGTGTGTCAAGACCGCCAGATCTGCTTAGCCTATTCTGTGTAGGATGTCTTATGTAACCATGTGGTTGACGATGACGATGCAGCAGGGAACCACGTGGTAGGAGCTGTCCTACTGCTGCCCACGCCTCATCCCACACAGTCCCTTGGTGGCCTGCAAGGTGGGGACCGACCCTCCCGCCCTGCCCATCCTCTGTGCCTGCCCATGGGAGAATGGCCCACGGTGATCCAAGGGTGCCACCACCATCACAAGCCTTGTATGTAGCATGTTCCCCCGAACACACACGTACTTACAGTAAAGTTTGACCCATAAATCAGACGCCAAAAGAGCTTAGCGACGACAGCTGATAATAAGGAGCCGGATAGAGTGCTTGCCCAGCACGCCCGAGGGTCTGAGCTCCACCCCCAGCACTGAAAAGAAAAGCTAATGAGAAAAGGGAATAATCATAACAATATAATCAGAATAATTTAGAACTTATGAATGAGCCTAGTGGGTTGGCACCTGACTTTAATCTTTTCTACCTGGGAGGCTGAGGCAGGAGGATCCAGAGTCAGGGCTAGCCCGAGGAACACAGTGCGAGACCCCACATCACAAGCAATGCATTAATTTTTGTTGTTCTGCAGCACGGGGGGTTGAGTCCAGGGCCTTGTGCTGAGCTACATTCCTAGCCGTTTTTATTTTTCCTTCCGAATCGGTGTTTTTCTGTGTTGCCTAGGCGGTCCTCCACCTTGCCACGCTCCTCCCTCAGCCTTCCAGGAGGCTGGGTGACAGGCATACATCACTGCATCTGGCTGCTGAATTGTTTAATTTGGCAATTGCCACTTCGTATTTGCAGATAATGGGTGACCTCGGGTTACCGAAACCACAGATAAGGGTGGACAGCTGCATGCAGTTGGCCCTTACCATCCTTGAGCTCCAAGTCCACAGATTCAACCAATTGTTCATCAGATATATTTGGAAAAAAACTGCATCAGTAACTGAAAATGTACAGACTTTTTCTCTTGTAACAATTCCCTACAATACAAACTAGCAACTACTTGGCATAGCATTTGCATTGTATTAGGTATTATGCATAACCTGAGAGAGGGGTGGGGATGTGTGTGTGTGTGTGTGTGTGTGTGTGTGTGTGTGTGTGTGTGTGTATTCACACTGGGCTACATTGCCAGCCCATTTTGTTTTTAATTTTTGTAGTACTGGAAATTGAGCCCAGGACTTTCGCACTAGCTACATCCCCATCTCTTATTTTTATTTTGGAACAGAGTCTCACTAAGTGCCCAGGCATTCATGTTCTCTGATCCTCCATGATCCCAGGTGGCCCCTTCTGCGGCATGTCGTGCCATTAAGAGTGCCTTCTCTTCATTCAGATACTCAGAGGAAACTTTGCCATTTATTTCAGTTAAAATCAGTGTTGCATTTTGTGTTGCTATAACAAAATACCAAAGACTGGATAATTTATAAGGAAAAAAGTTATTTCTTACAGTTCTGGAGACAGAGAAGTCCCAAGTCAAAGGAGATGCACTTGGTGAGAGTTTTGTTTGTCAGTTTGTCCATTTTTGTGTTTGGAGACAGGGTCTCACTTTGTAGTCCAGGCTGGCATTGAACTCACAATAATCCTCCTATCTCAGCCTCCCAAATGCTGGGAGCTTATTTTTTTTTTTTTTTTTGCAGTGCTGGGGATCCAGCTCAGAGCTTTCACACCCACATACTTCCCCATTCCTCTTTTAGTTTTTGACAGTTTCTCACTAAATTGCTGAATTGTTAAGGCTGGGCTTGAAATTGTGATTCTTCTGCCTCAGACTCCCAGAATGCTGGGATTACAGGCCTCAGCTGCCACCCCTGGCTCGGGCTTTCCTGCTGGCGGGGACACCCTGCAGGTGCAGAACCTGTACAAGGTGAAAGCGTTCATGTGTCTCGTTGTACCAAGCTAAAACCAAAGTAAAATAATACAAAATAGAAGCCATGCAGAGCATCCATCCCATGACGAGACAGAGCAAGCGTGCTGACGTCCTCAGGAA
The DNA here is from genome assembly GCA_004027205.1 of Ctenodactylus gundi. Lineage (NCBI taxonomy): Eukaryota > Metazoa > Chordata > Mammalia > Rodentia > Ctenodactylidae > Ctenodactylus > Ctenodactylus gundi. The sequence continues at coordinate 85,222 of PVKB01003958.1, read as the reverse complement.
GCGGCCCCTCCTCCACGTGCCAGTCCCGCTGGCCTTTGGAGCTGAGAGTCCAGCGCATGGATTCTGGGGGACAGACATCTGAACCATAGCACGCCCCCTCACCGTGCGCCCACCGGCACTTCAGCTCCTGTCTCTGTCTTGAGGTAGGAGATCTGAGGATGAGTAAGCAAGAGCTCGTTGGGGACACTGTTGAGGAACCAGCAAGGGCGGCCATGGCAAAGC
>PVKB01003958.1:0-80000 GCA_004027205.1 Ctenodactylus gundi | reverse complement strand
CAGCTCATCCTGAGAGCAGGAGCAGGGTCCTCGTCATGTGGAACATGGGTAGTGTAGGAGGTGGGATCTTTAAATTTTTTTTAGCTGACCTGGTAGCACAAGCCACCAGCACTCTGAGAGGCTGAGGCAAGAGGATCAGAAGTTCAAGCCCAGCCTGAGCAACTTAGAGACCCTACCTCAAAATCAAAAGGAAAAAAAAAGGGCTGGGATGCAGCTCAGTGTGAAGACCCTGGGCTTGATCCCCAGGACCACAGATTTTTCTTTTTGGTGCTGGGATACAAGCAGGGTCTGGGGCATGCTAGGAAAGCATTCCCCACTGAGCCCAAGAGGGCTCTTGGGGTGAGGGTCAGTGTTGAGTTCTGCTTGGGGTTCTAGGGACCTGCCACTGAAATTCGCTCCTCTACTTGGACCACCGAGGGTTCCCTTAAGATCTTATTGGGCAGCCTGTACCGGTAACTCCAGCTACTGCGGTGGCTGAGGCAGGAGGATGGTGAGTTGGAGACCACCCTAGGAAATCTTGAGAGAATTCATCTCAATGAAATATAATGCGCGGAGCATGTGGCTCAGTGGCGTAGCACTTGCCTAGTATGCGTGAGCCCCTGAGTTGTATCCCCTGCTGGGCAGAGAGAGAGAGAGAGAGAGAGAGAGAGAGAGAGAGAGAGGGAGAGAGGGAGAGAGGGACAGAGGCAGAAGTACTCGCGTGGGCTCTCTGGCGTGGCGACGCCTCCAGCGCTGCATATATTTAATTAACAGGACGAGGAAACGGCACGTTGTTTCTGAAGTCTTGGTCAGAGAACCCTATGGGCCTCCTAAAGCCTGAAGGAGGCCCAGTCTCCCATCCGGGCCGTGGCAGCCAGGTGGCCAGAGCGGGGCTTTGTAGGAGAGGGTAATGCAGGCCAGATGCTGCTGTGGGAAGCTGGGTGCCTGAGAGGAAAGGAAGGGGCGGTAGTTCTTCCCCAAATTGCTAATCCTCTGAGTCATCCCATCTCCTGCCTGGCCAGGGCAGGAAGAGGGCAGGGTCTGGGGCTCCACAGCCAGCGGAACAGACTCCCGGGAAGCAGCAGAGAGGGGAAGCCAGGCCTCCTCCTGACACTCAACTGCTTTAAGACCTTGGCATCTCAGCCCCCAACCTGGACGCCACGCCCAGGGTGGGGCGTGGTGAGTGGGAGCACTGAGTCAGTGGACAGCTCCCACGCAACTCGACCCTGAGCGCCTGCGGGTGGATCCGAACCCTGCCACATCCTAGGTCTGTGCCTTGTTCTCACCGAGCTCCGAGTTCTCACCTGAGTGGTGGGGACTGTCACTTTACTCCTGCAGGAGGCGGCCCAGAGATTAAATGAGAGGTCTTTAAAAGGCTTAAACAGCACCGGGCTTATAGCAGCTGGCTGTTGAGTACTGTGATTCTCATGGCCGCTGGAAGAGCATGAAGCCACAGCTTCAGCACTGTACGAAGAGGAAGGCTCAGGCCACCTTAACTAAAGGATTTTATCCGTGTGTGTGTGTGTGTGTGTGTGTGTGTGTGTGTGTGTGTGTGTGTGCGCGCCTGTGCCTTTGTGTGTGTGTGTGTGTGTTTGCTTTCACACTGACCTACATCCCCAGCTTATTTTGATTTTTGATTTTTGAGACAGGGTCTCACTAAGTTGCTAAGTTGCTCAGGTTGGGCTCAAACTTGCGATCCTTCTGCCTCAGCCTCCCAGAGTTCTGGGATGATAGGACTGTTCACTGGGCCCTGCTAAATGAAGACGTTTTAATGCCAAGTCTGCCCTTCCATGGGCAGGCGACAGCAAGCAGAGAGAACCGGTCTGGCGGGGGCTGGGGCTGAACAGGCAGGAGCTGAGGCTCCAGAGGCAGTGGAGTCGCTGCTCTCTCCAGCCCCCCTGGTCCCAAGCCCCTTCTTGCCTCACAGTGATGGAAGGGCTGCTTCGCCCGTCTCGGAGCTGAGGACTCAGGAGTACGTGTGGCTCCTGAGGAGAAGGCGCCTGCTCTCGGGGGGCTGACAAACCTATTAACTAGAAGATGGACTGTGGTTCTTGTTTGTTTTAGGACCTTCACACTGAGCAACATCCCCAGCCATTTTTTATTTTGAGACAGGGTCTCACAAAGTCACTCAATTGCCAAGGCTGGGCTCAAATCTGTCACCTTTTTGACTCAGCCTCCAAAGTGCTGGGATGAAAGACCCTCATTACCAGGCCCAGCTTAGGATTTTCTTCTTTTGTTGAGGTTAAGTAGCTCTCCATGTATGTATGTCTCGTGGATATTATTTATCTAACAGATATTATTATATTGTTATTGCTTATTGATGGATACTTGGGTGGCTTCTACCTTTGGGCTATTGGGAGTAAAGGTTCTATGAATGTGGTATACAAACTTAGACTTCTATTTTCACGAGTGAAAAAAAAAATAGTGAGAAAGGGTCTCACTCTATAGCTGGGGCTGGCCATGAACTCACAGCGATCCTCCTGCCTCAGTCTCCCAAGTGCTGAGATGACAGGCATGCACCACCACACTGGTTTATGTGGTGCTAGGGAATCACACCCAGGGCTTTGCACTTGCTAGGCAAATGCTCCTAACTGCTGAGCTACAACATCAGCCCACAAGATTATAATTAAAGTGGACCAAAAGAAGAAGAAAAAAAAGAAAGGCATGATAAAAGGATCTTACCTGGTAGTACAGGGAGGGAGTCAGGGGAGGTTTTCCCTGAGGAAGTGACAATTTGGCTAAAATCCAAAGGATGAGGTATTAGCCAAGTATAAGTAAATAAATAATAGCTTTGCCCAAATGTAACAGCCCTGAGGCCATACCACATGGCACTGGAGTTGTTCCTGAAGTGAAAATCAGGGCTTAGAGATTATTTTAGTGACTTACCTTGCTGTGTGATCCAACACTCACAATTGAAGGGAGCGAAGACGTATCCAGTTCAGGTTCAGAAGGCCTGTCCCTCCCACAGTCCGCTCACGGGACAACCGGCAAGGGTGAAGAGTCATGTCAGAGGCAGAGAGGCTGGAGAGCTGCTCACCCCTGGTTGACAGAAGCCGAGTGGAGCCAGCGCGAGGCGAGGTCTGCAGCCTCGGGGGCGGCTGGAGCCTTCCTGGGAAGAAGTTGTAAGGGTGCTTCTTCTTCCTTCCTTTAATAACCTCAAGCCTCTGCGTGGGGGTGGGGGGGGGCTGGTGAGGAGGGCAGGCTGGGAGGGGGGCTGCTGCTGAGGGTGGCCAAGGTGGGGTGGGAGCCACTCCCTTACTTCCAGGCCCAAAAGTCAACAACGCACAATTCCAAATACGTGAGGCCTTTGGGGGACACATACGATCTAAACCATAGCAGAGATCAAGAGAAATGGGCTTGAGGGACAGTCAGTGGGAGAGTGAATGGCCAAGTACAGCGTCTGTCTGTCTGACCTTCCTACCTTCCTTCCTTCCTTCCTTCCTTCCTTCCTTCCTTCCTTTAGATCACAGTGACCAAAGTGAAGTAGAAGTCAAAAGACGACACGAGGCGGGAGTGAACGCAGGAAGACCAGTTAAGTACTGTGACAGTTGCCAAAGCAGGAGATGCTGGTAGGCTGGATTTAGCTGGTGATAATGGGCAGGCATAGGCATACTTAACAAAATTAAGGAGACTTGGCAGGGGCGGCATATACCTGTCATCCCATCTGTCTGAGAGGCTGAGGCAGGAGGATTTTTAAGTTTGAGCCTAGCGTTGGCAGTTTAATGACTTAGTGAGACCCTGTCTCAAAAATCAAAGATAACAGCAGGCTGGGGCTGTAGCTCAGTGGTGGAGTCCCTGGCCTCAATCCACAGCACCAACAAACCAGTAAATAAATAAGTGGAAACAGGAGCATCTGTCTGGTTTAAGGGTGCACACTGTCATTGTCCTGGGAGAAGGTCACAAGACAGGACATTACTGCCACATTTGCCTTTGATAATTTCTAGCAAGTACTTCTGGGACAGGTCTACCATGTGCCAAGTGTGGGATCTGTACTCCTTAGGACAGAAGTGATGGAGGGGAAAGAACTCTTATTACAGGATGGCATGCTAGGTGTGGGAGTGGCCAGGAGGTCTTGCTTAAATTCGGTCACTGTCCATGAAATCCCTAAAGCCCCCTCACTCGTACATCGGCCTGCCCCCTCCCTCCCGTCCTCTCTCGTTCCTGTCACTGCCTGAAAGTGACAGAGGGGCGGGAAGGAAGCAGAGCTCCACGTCCTTCTGCAGGAACACGGTGTCCTTCTGCAGCAGGCAGAGCCAGTCAGCTCCCACAGACTGAGATGCTCCGAGCACTTGTGGCGTAGGGCCAGCATGACAGACTGAATCGATTGAACTCAAGTGCTTGTCACCAAGCTGATCCCTCTCTGGCTGGTATCTTGAGCCAAGACAAAACAATGTGAGTTCAAAAATATCAGTTTGGGAGGCTGAGGCAGGAAGATCACAAGAAGATCACAAGTTCCTAGCCAGCCTGGGCAACCTAGCAATTTAGTTAGAGTCCATCTCAAAAAACAAGCAAACAAAATCAAAATCTGATTGTGGATGTAGCTTCAGTACCACACATACACAGACACACAAAAAAATCAGTTTGGTAAATATAGTTATTTATCTGGAAGACTGTTGAGATCCCTTTCTTCTCCTACTATGGCCAATTTACCAAGCCATTTTCTGTTTAGCAAAATGGAACCTGGTTAATTTTTGTACATCTCAGGTTTGTTTTAAAATTATTTACTTATATATTATTATTTTGCTTTTCTGGGGGTTGACCCCAGGGCCTTCACATTGAGGTGTACCTCCAGCCCATTTTCTTTAAATTTTTGATTTTGAGATAGAGTATTATACTAAACTAAACTAGTTGCCTAGGCTGGACTCAAACTTCAGATCTTCCTGTCTCAGCCTCCTAGAGTGCTAGGGTTATAAACTTGCATCACCAGGCTTGGCTTTAATTTGCTGCTTTTTTTTTTTTTAAACAAGGTTTCACTAGGTAGCCCAGGTTGGCTCCAAACTTGATGTTCTCCTGCCTCAGCCTCCTGAGTGCTAGGATTACAAGCATATGCCACTTTCCTGGACTTCAATTTCTTTTTCTTCTTTTGTTTTTTATAGCACAGGGGTTTGAATTTAGGGCCTTTATCTTGACCTGCATCCCCAGCCGTTTTTATTTTTAATATTCAGATAGGGTCTTGCTAAATCACTAATTTACCCTGTCAGGGCTTAAATTTGCAATGTTCCTGCCCCACTGTCCCAGAGTGATGGGATTACAGGCCTATGTCACTAGGCCTGGCCAAGTTATATTTTTAATGGAGTTTTTGTGGTTTCCCAAAAAAGAAAACTCCAAACAATAAAGCCAGTAGTGTACAAATCAAATTGAACAGTGGAAAAAAATTAGAAAATAAATTCCAGTTGCTTCAGTGGAGTCTAAAGCCAGATTTGAATTATTTAATTTATGGTACCAGAAACTGAACATAGGATCTTGCAAGAAGCTGCTTCCCCAGCATTTTTTTGTTTGTTTGTTTCAAAACAGGGTCTCATGAAATTGCCCTGGTGGGGATCTGACTTGCCATGGTCCTGTCTCTGTCTCACAAAGTGAGATTATAAACATAAAACCCAGCTCAGATTTGAAGACATTTGACAGGCTGCATAGACAAAGAAATCTGTTACATATCTCTCTTGACCAGGGAGAAGAGTATTTATGGATTTTTAAAGGGATTACTCTTTTTTTGGGGGGGTACTACATCTTGAAAGAAATTTCCTTTATGGTAGAGAATTAGAATGGGCAGTACTTTGCCAACTGTTTTGAATCAAACCAGATTTTTTTTTTCCAAAGAGAAATTCACAAGCTAAGGTTTTGTTTTGCTTTTATGGTACTGGGGATCTAACCCAAGGTCTTCGTAAGTTACATCTCCTCTTCCTTTTTATTTCTGTTTTGAAATAGAATCTCATTAAGTTGCGAAGTTACCCAGGCTGGGCTCAGACTTGTGTCCCAGAGTGCAGGGATCACAGGCATTGCATCATCACCTTGCCTGGCTGAGGCTGGTTCTTATAATGACATCTGATAACACTTGAAAAGTTTTGCCCAGAGGTACTGACTTGGTACAGGCATTTGGTAGTCCTGGAAAGCATACTGGTTTTAGCTTAGATTGGCAACAACTGTTGGACAGCAATTCCAATTCCATTTTCAAATGGATGAGTCATTCCTTTCTTTTATGTCTTTGTTTGATGGTTGTAAACATCGCAGATCAATGCTGCCATCCCAATCACGATGGTTTTGACCAAGATGAAGTCGAGTGTGAGCGCTGTGATGAGACTAGAGACCCTTCTCTGTGCCCGTAATGATGATTAATGGAGGAAGGGGTGACCATGGTTCAGACATGAGGCCATCTCACTTAGTTCGCAAGTGTTCTGGTTATTTATTGGTATCTTGTCTCTTTTTACGTTTAATTCCATGAGGCACATTAGAGATGCAGAAAATAAAATGGTGACGTATAGGCAGGGCATGCGGCATGTGCTTAGAATCTCAGCACCTTGGGAGGTTGAGGCAGGAGGATTACGAGTTGGAGCCCAGCAGCTTCCAGACTTGGTGAGGCCCTGCCTCAAAGTCAAACATAAAAGTGGCCTGGGATGTAGGTCAGGATGAAGTACCGGGACTCAATCCCCAGGACCCCCTCGCCCCCCGCCCCAGTCGTGAGGAGGAAACCAAACTAAATATGGAGTTAAAATCTGCGTGAGCTCAGAGTGAGGTTGACAAGAGTGAAGATACAGTGCCAATCGAGTCCTCCTAGTGCCACAAGTGGGCTGCAATGACTTTGAGTTTCCTGGATGAGAGAGGCAATGTTCACCATTTCCCCTCTCATTCACAATTGGCTTCTGAAATACAATTACGCTATTACCATCCTGGGGAACTAACAGTGATGTGCTTTGCTCTCTGGAAGGGCGGTACTCGCGGGAGCCTCACTTCCCCTGCTGAGTGCTCTGGGCGTCTCTGCCTTGCTCAACTCCATCTTTCCTCAGGCTCACAGGATGCACACTGCCTGGCTGCCTTGTCACATGAGTTTTCACAAGGCTTTGTGTCACCATGGACTCCCTTCTCCCTTAGGGTCTTTTCACATCTGCCCACCTCTACTAACTCCGGGGATTGGCTGTTTCTAAGAGCGATGATCATGTGGCCCAGTTTGTCCTTCACTCCTGGCCATGTTACTGGTTGAGAGCTGGCCTGTGGATCAAGTCATGTGGCTCTAATTCTGAGCCAAGACCGAGGGTGGGGATAATATTATGTGTACTAAAGGTGTGGACTTGACTTTTGGACCCTGCTACTTAGCCTGAAGTCAGCCTGGGCATTGTCTGGCAGCCTATCACAAATGCAAAATTCAACTCTGACCCCCCACACCTACTGAATCCAACTTGTTCTGCTTTCCCTTTCTTTTTCTGTCTTTTTCTTTCCCCGTTTTCTTTTCTTTTCTTTTTCTTTTTAAACTGGGGATTGAGCCTAGCCCCCCACCCCCCCCCCCATCCCCACAAGATCTCATTCTGTAATTTAGGGCTGGGGAGCTCCACATTAGCCTCAAATTCACAACAGTCCTCCTACCTCAGCCTCCTGAGTGCTAGGATTATAGGCATGTGCCATCATACCCAGCTTATGTGGTGCTGGACAGTGCACCCCAGGGCCTTGTACTTGCTGGGCAAGGGCTTTTACTGCTCTGCTATTCCTCCAGCCCTCCCCGCCCTTTGTTTTATTTTTTGTCTTGAGTGTGGGTCTCACTCTGTTGCTTCTGCCTCAGCCTCCCAGAGTGCTGGAACTATAGGCCTGTGCCCCCAGACCTGACTCAGTAAGTCGTTCAGGAAGCTAATATAGATAACAAAGTTTGAGAAACACTGGTGGCAGAACAAACTTGGGGAAACATGAAACATGTCTGATGTTGACTCAACGAGGTGTATGAGAGATGCCTGAAGTAAAATGGTAAAGTATCCAGCGGGCCTAGTGGCAAGTGATGGAGGTTCTGCCTGAATGTTGCATGAAGCTCCCTAATCGTCACTAGTGGGATTTTTGTGTGTGAGTGCGAGGGACTGAACCCAGGACATTCACACTATATCTCTAGGCACCCCCCCACCTTTTTCAATTTACTTTTGAGAAAAATCTCACTATGTCACTAAATTCCCCGGGCTGGGCTTGAACATGCAACCCTCATGCCTTAGCCTTCCAAAATGCTGGGAATATATAGCTTGTACTACCAGGCCTGAGTTTTAGTAGTGTCTTGAGTCCTATTTCCATTCACTTTCACCTTCATTTAGGAAATTGAAAAAATCAGTTACACAATTGGTAAGAATAGTAAATTAAGGTGATTAGGGTAATTGTATGACTTATCATCCAAGCATACCACTTTCGAGAGAACAAGAAGAGGCACTATTCACTACTTCAGGACAGTAGATACAACCCAACACATTCTGTGTGCCTGAAGCTTTTTCTACTTTGAGGAGGCCACTCAAATTTTTTATTTTTTTGAGATCAGATGTCACTAAGTTATCCAAGCTGGCCTCACATTGGTGATCCTCCTACCTCAGCCTCCTGATATTTGGAATCACAGGTATGTATCACCAGGCCCAGCTCATTCTCATTAACTAATTTGAATGGTATACATATTCAATGACTAGATGATTTTTTTTAAAAATCTGATCTTTTAAGTAAAAGAAGGTTCCTAGAAGATCTCCTTATAACAGATAAATCTTAAAGCAAATCAAGAAAAGAACAAGAGACCCATACTAGCAAAACAAGGGAATGAGGATGAAACCACAGGTCCCTACAAAGTTAAAATGATGTTGAAATTGCTTTGTTTAATCGCTTCAATAAATTTGAGATTTGAGCCTAAATTAAGCTGGAGGAAATGGGAGTTTCCCAGGGGTCAGGTGGCATGGTGGTGGACAAGCTGGAAGCTCTGTCTCTTGGCTGGCTGTCAAGTCATTTCCCTGTGAGTCACCGAGGCTTCAGAGTCCGCTCTCTGACACTGTTACTCCAGTGCTGTAACTCGACGTGAAGAGGGCTGGACAGCTGGGCAGGAGCGTGGCTCTTCCACTGGGACAGGGTCCAGATGTTCCAAAGAGGCAGGTGCCCCTCTTAGGACAAACTCCCACCTGCCCTCTTGTGACATAAAACTGTGCTCCTTATTACCTATGTGAAGTTATGTGACTTACACCAAAGTCACGCAGGGAATGAGGAGCAAAGTTGAGATTTGACCTCAAGTTATCTGATTCCAGAGCCTAAATTCTTCCCTTACGACTCCAACAGCTCTCACTTTAATCTGGGAATGGATAGACAGATTGATGGATTGGTAGACCAGCAGACATGATCATTAAAAAAAGAGAAAGATTCCCTAGAGGGCTTGAGGATGTAGTTCAGTGGGAAGTGTGTGCTAAGCATGAGAGAAGTCCTGGGGTGGGGGAGAATGTGGAAAAAGTCCCGAGAGACAAGAAGCAGCTACTGCCTGCTGGACGCGCTCCCCACACGTTAGTCATAGTACTGTTAGCACAGTAATCTCAAAACCAAAAACCAGAACCAAACAAACCTCTACCACGAAGAAGGCAAAGTTATTTTCAGTTATTTACTCAGAGGAGACCAGGGAAGCCAGATAGGCCCATGGCTGACTGAGAGGCAAAGCGAGGGCTCAGAGTCACCTGCGTGGCAGGTGGCATCCTGCCAGACATTCTGCACGGCTCCTTGTGCCCCGGTGGTTCATTCAGGCCTCCCCGCTGCAGACTCGGTTGTCTATCTGTTGTGCCCTACCTCTTTATTTGCTTCTCTTAGGTTAGCTGAAGAAACTTTTCCAAAAGGCCAAAAAGGCCACTCAGTGACGTGGGACAGGCAGTGATGAAAAGCCCATCATATACTGTTTTCTCCCCACAATTACCATTTTTACTTGTGACACATAATAATTACATTTATTTTGGGGGATTGGTGCGTATCGTGCTTTATTGTTTATTTATTTTCCCAGGCTTTAGCCGTGCGGTCCAAGTCTGCTGCGCGCGCGTGTCCCGGACCTGCGGCTGTCACCTGAGGTCCCTCTGCGGTGTCCAGGTAGAGCCGGACGCCGCCCCCTGCTGGCGGGTGGGAGAGCGCGCAGCGCATGCTAATAAGCCCGCGGTACCGCTCGCCGATTGGCTGGCGCCGATTCCAGCTGCTTTGCAAGTCGGTGGATGGGTGGGAGAGTCCAGGGACCAGCGGCTGCGGCTGGTTCCAGAGTCCTTGCGGCCCCGCGCGTCCCGGACCACGCCCAGCTTGGGCGGGGCCAGGCTGACGGCCGAGCATGGGGTGTTACCGTCTCGTCGTGAATTCATCCAGGGTCCGGGTGACACCAAGGCCAGCAGTGCAGGCTGAGGATGGCATTTATCCCAGAGAGGTGCGCTCACTTGGATCCTGGCAGGTGGGCGGGACGAGCTCGGGAGCGTCCGAGGACAGACTGGGCGGGAGGAGCGGGCGCCCTTTTGCTCTGTCCGATGAATGATCGTAGTGACGACACTGTGTGCACACTACTGTGTGTTGTGGTTGAAAAAGAGCCTATTTCGTTTTCAGCTTGCTTGTAGATCTTGCAGAATTGGCACTGCGCGGGCAGAACGTGGGAGGGGCCGAAGTGGACACCAGGACCTGAGGTGATAGGTGGCAATTCAGCTGGACCGGCAGCCGGCTCAGTCTCAGGGTACCCAGACACTCCCAGGTTAATTCCATAGCTCCTATAGGTGGCCATTTCTAGATGTGAAGTGTGAGGGTCCCCCCCACCCCCACCCCCTGTACTGGCGACTGATCCAGGGCCTTACACTGAGCTACATTTCTGGCCCCCTTTTTATCTTTGTTTTGAGATAGGGTCTAAGTTGCAAAGTTACCCGGGCTGGGCTGAAACTTGTGATCCTTTTGCCTCAGCCTCCTTGGGTGCTGGGATTGCAGGCCCAGCTAAAACATGAGAAAAATGAGAGTGAAAAATGTATCTTACTCATGCCAGCCACACAACCCTGCACTCCGGCACCGTCACTGTCTTCCACTGACTGAGTCCCTTGCTTGAGGTTGCGTCTAAATGTTGGGGTTTCTTGATGCCAACCTCATTCTGTGCCATTTCCTCCCAGCCGGCCAGCCAGCTGTTCACCCAGGGGGAACCAAGAGGCCACTGTCTGCTGAGCACTGTTCCAGGTACAGTGGCGACCAAAACAGACCCAGCTCTCCTCGGTGACCCCTGAGGCTGAGTGACCCATGCAGGGGCAGCTGAGCGGATATGGGTAGACAGGACTGAGCCACCGCAAGAAACCTGAGAGTGCCTCTAGTCAAATGTCCCACTTTCTAGATGAGCTAGCCTCCGGGAAGTAGCCAATGGCAGGCCTGGAGGTGGGAGGTTGGCAGTGCAGATGCTGTGGCATTCCACCCAGGGGAAGCACCTGAGCCTTTCCAAAACGGGGCTTTCCTCTGGCCCTCGGTACGTGACTAGCACACGTGTGGCCAGAGTGCTGCGGAGTGAATGCCCCAGGGCCAGCCTGTAATGGCCTGTGACGGGGAGTTGTAGATAAATCTGAGACTCTTCCCCTCCCCATGGGTCTCTCTGAGGGTGTTCTGCACTGTCCTCAGAGGCTGTCGTGGGACAGAGCTCCAGTGGCCCACAGGGGCAACCTGCTCACAAGAGTTCCCTGCCTGCAGCTCCCTTCTTTCCATTCCTGCCCTGCTTCCTCAGCTGCCTGCAGGGGTTGAAGGAAACATACAGTGAATGGTTAAAAGTATTATTACAGTAAGAGACATATCATCATGAATCCCCCTCAGAACATCCCTTTTGCGTCGAACATGCTCGCCTCCTAATTCTTGCCAATTCTGGAAGCAGTTCTGGAAGTCATCTCTGTTTGTTTTGTTTCTGTGGTTGCCTCGATGTCCTAAATTGTTCCAAAATGTTTAGGGCAATTTCTGTCAAATAAAAACATTACAAAGCCAGGCATGATGGTGCACGCTTGTAATCTCAGCAGTCAGGAGGCTGAGGCAGGAAGATTGCCAGAAGTTTGAGGCCAGCCTGGTTACATAGTGAGTTCAGGACCAACCCGGACTAGAACAAGACCCTGTCTCAACAAAACAAAGCAAAACCAAGTACTTTAGTGTGTCCTCATCTACCCAGTTCACTGGATCTGAGATGACCGGGGAACTTCTGACTCTTCAAAGTCAGTGACCACCCAAGGTAAATGTTCTGAATGGATTCAGCGCACTGAGGCAGCCACGACAGAATGGCCAAAGACATTTATGAAAGAGGCCTTCCAGAACTGCTTCAGAAAGTATCGAGAGAGAGGCATTAAGTTTGTTTAGATACATATTTTTTTGAGACAGGGTCTCACTCTGTAGTTCCAGCTGGCCCTCAATTCATTTTGTAGCCCAGGCTGGCCTACAGTTCATGGCAATCTTCCTGCCTCAGTCTACCAAATGCTGGGGTTATAGTCATGTGCCATCATGCCCAGATGACAATTTTTTTTTGATCATGCCATATATTCCTACTGCTGCAGATTCATCTTCCTACTAACACTCCAAGTTTGGTTACCACTTGCATTTTACAGGCAAAGGAACAGAGGCTGGTAAGGGCCGACTCTGGAAGGAGTGTTGGTGCTACAAAGACAGGGCTCTCTGTACTGTGGCAGAAAGACATAGTTAAGATTGTGGCAGCCAGGCCTCCATCCCAGCACTCAGCGAGGCCGAGGCAAGAGAATAGCATCCTGGGAAACTTAGTGACTTAGCGAGACTCTATCTCAAAATAAAAAATAAAAATGAGCTGGGGTGTAGCTTAGTGTGAAGGCTCTGGGCTTAATTCCCAGTACCATATTTAAAAAAAAAAGTATATAGAGAAGGAGCTTCTGTGTCTATATGTGGAGGAGAGAGCTGTGGAGCTGGAGGAGGCCAGGCAGAGGGAGGAGGGCCCAGGATGCAAGAGCAGCAGGAACCAGAGCACTGGGGCTTGAGAGTTGGGTGGGTTCAAGGGCAAGTCATTCCCTGTTGCTGAGCTTATTGTACAAGGTGGGAAGGGACAGATCATAAAAGCATCCTGTGCCTCTTGAAGGTGGTCTGCGTCTTCCTGAAGGAAGCCTCCGAGGCACTTGGAACAGGTGAGTGGCACGGTCAGATTCAGGTTCGGAAGAGCTCAGTGAGGTGAGGGAGAGGTGTGGAGGGGATGGCATCTTCTCTTTCCCCAGCCATGTGGTGGTGTGGTGGTGGGGAGAGGCTGCTGCTCGAAGGTCCCCCTTCCTTCCAGGATCCCTGCAGGCCTCACACAGAGTTTCCGCCTCCAGCGTGTTACAGCTTGGGGAGACATTGCCACCCGCTAGGGTGCTGCCCCACTGGGCTGCCTGGATGTGTTAAAGATGTGATGGGCAGGGGTGAGGAGTGAGTGTGTCTGGGGGCGTTGCCTGGGGAGTTAGCTCTTATGACACACATATGGTCTGGAGGGCAGGCCAGGCCGCCTGCTGTGGCCTCCAGCAGCCAAAGGCTCCTGTCCAGCCTGTTATCACCATGTTGCTGCCACCCTTGCCATGTAGAAGTGAGGCAGGACAAAGCTCTCCAGCCTCCTAGGGTGCTTTCCTACCAGAATGAAGGAAACAAGTGGGTGTGGGCTCTGGCCCACAAGAGCAGGGTGATCAGTGTGTCAAAATGAAATGTGTTGAGGGTAATTAGCAGCAGTGTGCTTCTTACTGTAATTGATTTTTGATTTGTATATGTGTTTGTGTGTATGTGTGTTTGTGGTACAGGGCTTTCAAAGCTGAGATACTTTTTCAGCTCATTTTGTTTTTATTTTGAGATAGAGTCTCACTGAGTCACTAAGTTGCCCTGACAAGGAACAAGCTTGTTGTCCTCCTGCCTCAGCCTCCTGCTGGCATGACAGGCGTGTGCCATGAAGACTGGCTGAAAAACCTTTTTGTATGTGCGTGTTGGTGGGGTACTTGGAAAGGAACCTAGCGTCTTCTCCCTGAGCTGCATCCCCAGTCCATTTTTTCATTTTGCTTTGTTTTGAAAACACTTGCTAAATTGCCCAATCTGGGCTCGAACTTGTGATCTTCCTACCTTAGCCTCTAGGCCAGTCCTTCCAAACCTGGCTAGTTGTGTGTGTGTGTGTGTGTGTGTGTGTGTGTGTGTGTGTGTGTGTGTGTGTGTGTGTGTGTGTCTGGTTCTGGAGATTGAGCCCAAGGCCTTCACACTGAGCTATGTTCTCAGTCCATTTTTTGTTTTTGATTATTTTTGATTTGGAGACAGGATCTTGCTAGGTTGCCCAGGTTGGGACTGAACTTGCCATCTCCCTGCTTCAGCCTCTCCAAGTGCTGAAAGTCCAAGCCTGAATCATCAGACCTGGCTAAATTTTTAAATTTAAACATTCATTATATGTTTTGATCACATCTCATAATTTAATTAATTAATTTTTTTTTTTTTTGTGGTAGTGGGGATGGAACCCAGGACCTTTGTACTGAGCTACATCCTCAGCCTCTTTTTTATTTTAATTTTGAGACAGAATCTTGCTAAGTTATGAAGTTGCCCAAGCTGGACTTGAACTTATGATCCTCCTGCTTTAGCCTCCGAGAGTACATGTGCCACCATGCCTGGCTAAAAAAAAAAAAAAAAAAAAAAAACAGCTTTTTTTCTTTTGGTGGTGGTACTAGGAACGGCACGCATAGTCTTCACACTGAGCTGCAGCCCCAGCTTCTTCTTTTTTCATTTTTCCTTTATTTATTTATTTATTTATTTAGTTTATTTATTTATTTATTTATTGAGTCAGGGTCTCTCTCTGTAGCCCAGGCTGGTACTGAACTCACTGGCGTAGCCCAGGCCGGCCTTGGACTCAGGGCAATCTGCCTGCCTCAGCCCAGCTTCTTTTTTTCAAAAGAGAAACGCTTAAGTGGCTTTTCATGGGAAAGAGCCAGAGGGAAATTACGTAGTACCCCAAATGGAAAGACCCTTGAAAATGTGCCTGCTAGCATGTCCCCTGTTCCCAGCACAGGCGTTCTTTGTGTAGTGAAGCTCCCTGCAGGAAAGAACTCTGTTACTCTTTCTTGTGCTTTTAAGAACTACTCTTATTATTCCCCTTTGACAGTTGCTTTTTTTTTTTAAACACAAAAGGAAAGGAATGAAGCTGCTGCTGACATCTTTTAATCACAGTTTAACTGGCAAAGCAGAGCCGGTGCCTCCACTGGCAATGGTGCGCCCTCTGTCTCTAAAGAGGATGGTTGTTTCACCCAAAAAAACGTGGTCTTTGGAGTGAGAGTTATTTACGAAGGGGTGATCCAAAAACATGGTGTGTGTTTAAAAAAAAAATACAGTAGAAGACACATTATTGTGAACACCCCTCCTGGGATTCCCCGGTGCTTGTTTTTTTTTTTTTCATCGTTCTTTTTGTAAAGCAGTTCTGTAAGTCCTCTGTGATGCGGGTCTGTGAGGTGTGATCAGAAAGCTGGTGAATGCTGCTGCTCAGGGCCATCCAGTGGAATCACAGCCACATAAAAACGTGATGAGGTGTCCGCAATCCACCTTATCGACTGGCTCTGGCACTTCTAGATTGCCCCCAAATCAAAAGGACTAGGAAATGTCCAGTGTGTTGAATTGACTCAGGATAAGGCAGCCATGATAGCAGAGCTAAAGAAGACTTTCGGTTCAGCTCCAGTGACAAGAATAAGATAAATGTGTTCAATGTGTGTATTTTGAGGAGAATTAGTGGTAAAGTGTCTTTTACTATAATAATTTAAAAATTTTTTTAATTAACTGTATTTCTTGATCATACTTTAAAAGTTATATGAGAAAGGCTGAGAAAGCTTTCACCACATCAGTAGAAACTAACACAACAGGCTCTCTGTGTGGGTGTGTGTTTGCTTGTGTGTGTGTTGGGGAGGAGGGGACAGGTGGCTGCTGCTGGGTAGGATGAGCCCACGGTGGGTGGGTGGCTCCAGTACCCTTCTTCTCCAGGGCTAGTCACTTTGCTTCCCCCTCTGCTGCCGTCCGTACAGGCCCTGCCAGGCCCCGCCACTGCAGAAGGCTGAGGTCTGTAGTTCCGAGTGTGCCCTATTGAATAGTTCCTGTCCCCAAACAATTCTGTGAGCCAAGAAAGTGTCTGTGTGGATAAAACACACAGTCAGTCTTGCACAGGGGCCCTGCCAGGCCTCGAGGGCTGTGTGCATACCTGGCTCTGTGCCCTGAGCCCTCCACTCAGCCTTCCTCCTATACCTGATCTTGGCCTGTCTCTTATTTTGGTTTGGTTTGGCTTGAGAGAAGGTCTTGTTGTTTGTAGTCCAGACTGGTCCTGAAGTCACTGTGAAGCCCAGCCTGTCCTCAGCTCTCGACAGTCCTCCTGCCTCAGCCTCCATAGGGCTGGGATTACAGGCATGTGCCCCCCTGTCTGCTGAGACTGTCGGATC
Source organism: Ctenodactylus gundi (assembly GCA_004027205.1). Taxonomy (NCBI): domain Eukaryota; kingdom Metazoa; phylum Chordata; class Mammalia; order Rodentia; family Ctenodactylidae; genus Ctenodactylus; species Ctenodactylus gundi. The sequence goes on along the minus strand of PVKB01003958.1, from coordinate 63,639 downwards.
CACAAGAAGCATTTCATTAAATCGCTTCCCATAAAGTTGCCTAGCTCAGTTTTTATTATGGAGTTTCCCTGACTGGACCTTAGAGGACATATTGGGACAACAGTACCCTTTATCAGTATCCCTTTTACCCTAACCGTTCTCCTTTCTTTACTGCCTTGGAGATTCAACTGTTTATTTTTATATTATGTAGGTATGTTATGTATTTATGTGATTCTGGGGATTGAGCCACAGAGCCCATTTGTATGTTCAACTTGGGACTCATCTTCATTTGCCAAATTGCCCAGGCAACTTGAACTTGAGATCCTCCTGCCTCAGCCTCCCACAGTGCCGCAATTACGGATGTGTGCTACCACCTATGGCTAGGGTGGCGGTGGCTCTGGAGTTGATTGGCAGGTGCAGGGAGCTGAGTGATTGGAGGAGCCCTTGCGGTGTGGATGTGTGGTGGGCAGCCGGCAGTGGCTCTGAGCAGGGCAGGAGGGACTGAGTTAATGAACAACCACAAAAAGGTGTTTATTCTTACTGTAGTTCCTGCATAGAGCCTGACAGCTCTCACGTTCATCCTTTTGCTTATACGGGGTCCTAAGAATCCCTCTACACTCACCAGAGCTGGGGGTTATATTTTCCATGAAATTGCCTAGACATTTCTGTGGACATGTTTTAGCTGCAGGGTACAACCGAAATTTTTCTTTTCCAAAATAGATTTTTTTTTTTTTCACATTTCCGGTTTTGGCTACAGACACTACTATTTGCTTGGTAGGCGGGCAAATAGCCTGGGATTGTGGCCTGTCACCCTCCCCACCTCTCCAAGTATGAGAGTCCATTTCTTCAATGCTTCTGTGACCATCCTCCCTGCCTCTGTCTGGCCTGCTGCTGTCCCAGCTCTCTGGTCTGCCATTGGCACACCTTGTTTTCGCTATCCCTATAGTTTTGTAAAACAAGGCAACTATGATGGCCACCCTCGACGAGGGCTTCCAGTCACCCATGGGATGACATTGAAGGCCTGCTGTGGCATAGCTATTTTGCCCCCAACCCCTACACTGGCTCCACATCATGCCTTCTATTTCTGCCTTCACACATCTGCTCCTCTGTCTAGGGTGTCATGTTCTCTGTGGTAGAGGCAATACGTTCTCCCTGATTCCTCCAAGTGCTGTCTTCATTAGAATCAATGTGCCTCAGCCCGGCCTGGTGGTGTAAGCCTGTAATCCCAGGGCTCTGAGATGCTGAGGCAGGAGGATTGCAAGTTTGAGCCCAGCCTTGGCAACTTAGCAACTTAGTGAGACCTGATCTCAAAACAAAATAAAAATAAAACAATGAACTAGAGATATAGATCAGTGCCAAGGCCTAGGGGTTAATCCCTAGTACTGCAAAAAAGAAAACAAACAACCCCTTCTTTAAAAATAAAAAATCAATGAACCAATGGGCTACAAGCAGAAATGGAGAGAGAGAGAGAGAGAGAGAGAGAGAGAGAGAGAGAGAGAGAGAGTCTTCTGGGCTAAAACCTTAGAGAGCAAGTGTGAGTCCACCATGATTTTGCCCTGTCCCTTGCACAGTGATCACAAACATCATGTAGGTGACAGGATGAGGAACAGCACATGGTAGCAACCTGGACTGCTGAGTCATGACACGTAGGGAGGCACCTAAGCATTGCTCAGTTTGAATTAGTGTCTACATATGAGAAACACACCCTCGTGATGTTTGATCTTTGTTCCCGCCACGTGACCTCACTTAGCCTGACCAATGCACACTCATTTCCTGCTGGCTAAAATATTCACTTTTAAATCTCAGCTTATTGCTACCTCTGTTTTAGGAGCTTTTCAGAGCCAACCCATTCCTGGTTAGAGTTAGTCCCTTTCCTTTGATCCTTTACAGTACATGGGACTAACCTAGGTCCACCCGATGCTTAGTGCTTAGCGTGATGATTGATTACATGCAGAATGAGTAACATAGAATGACTGGATAGGAACTCTGGGCCAGATTTCCCCTTGCTTTGGCTCTGTCGTGGTTCAGCACTGGACCTTCAGTGAGTTATTTAATCTCCCAGGATCTTGATTTATATCTATTGCTGTAGTACCAGCTGAAGCATTTGATATAATAATTAATCATCAGGTGGCACCTGTTTTCCAGCTTCCTTCTGTTTTGTCTTGCAGGTCCAAGCATCAGTAAAAGATAATGAAGACTTAGTGAGTCAAAATGGGAGTCAAAATACAAAGCCAGGCAGCCCCGGAAATCAGAGATTCTTCGGACGTAACAGGTGGTACAGTGTGTGGCAAAGGCAAGGCCTGTAATAGACTGTGGACTTTTCCTACAAATTAGTTCTGACTGTAGGGACAGAACTCTAAAAGGAGGAATGGATTCTGATGGTATTTCTTCAGACCACTTGCCCTGAAGTCATTGTTTTTCGAGATGACTTTATGATTTTATTTTTTCCTACTAATGTGCTGAAATGTCTTGATTGACTTTAGAATATTAAATTACCCTTTCATTCCTGAAATAAACTCTAGATGGATGCTTGGTTTTATTTGTTAATATTTTATTTAGGACTTTGAATCAATGAAAGTGAGGGATTTTTTTCTTTTCTTCTTCCTCCTCCTCTTCTGCTTCTTGTGGTCCTGGGACTTGAACCTAAGACCTTCAAACTGATCTACGTCCCCCGACCATTTTCTGCTTTTGCCTTTGAGATACGATCTTACTAAATCTCTTAAGTTATTCCAGGCTGGACTTGAATTTGTGATACTCTTGCCTGAGCCTTGTAGGCTTGTGGCACGGGACCCATTTTTCCCCCTTCTGACTCCAGTCACTTTTCTGATTCTTCAACACCAATGAGGTGTCCTGTGAGTCAATCCAATTCTGACATTGATCACCTGGACCTAGTGTGCAGCTCAGTGGATTTAAGGGCTCAATCCCGTAAGACTGCCACCACTGCAGATGCCAGTCCCAAGCCCTGGGCCACTCATACCTCTGAGAGACAGGCTGTAAATCACGGATTCCCATGACCCCTGTCAGGTTTCATAACAAGCTAGGGCAACTTGTGGAATTCAGGCAAGTGCTTTCCTTTGGGTCACCAGGTTATCATAAAGGACACAACTCAGGAACAGCGAGTGGAAAAGATGCCAGGTCAAGGAACTGGGGAGGGCCGCAGAGCTTCCATATGCTGTCTGGGTAGGTTACAACAGTAAGTACAGACTTATAATTTGATATTTATTTGTTGGGTTGACCCATTATGACATATACCTTTTTATTCTTAGTAGTTTTTTTTTTTTTTTTTTTGCCTTAAAGTCTTATTTAGAACCAGGCCTGGTGATGTAGGCCAGACATCCCAGCACTCTGGAAGGTTCAGGCAGGAGGATCACAAGTTCAAACTCAATCTGGGCAACAAAACAAGCAAGAACCTGTCTCAAAATGAAAAATGAAAATGAGCTAAAGTTGTAGCTCAGGGGTAAGGCCCTGGACTCAATTCCCAGTATAACCAACCCCCCCCCCCCAAAAAAAAAAAATCAAAAGCCAAAAAAACTCCCACAGAAACAAAGAAGGAAATGAAAAGAAAAGAAAATTGAATAAAGATGAGAAAATTGAGGGCCACCAAGGTATAATGCATTATGATTCACACACACACACACACACATGCACATATGGTAATATTGGATTCACTAAGAGAAAACATGTATAGAGGTCAATATATTTGCATGACCAGAATGCAATATGCTATATATTAAATCCTTAAATTCTGTTTGAAGAAGCAGTTTTGTATCCAGTGAGCACGTCACTTACTGTCCAGGCAGCTGTGTGGCTGTCTTCATTGGGCCCACTGATCACTCCATCTGTGGCCTAATTCTTCCTCCTTGCCAAGATGCCCTCCTCAGTTTAATTCATCTCTGATCAGGCAACGGAGCCAGGGTTTTCCTGTCTGCCTTCTGGCTCCCTTTGTCCTGAGGGAGGGAAGCCTCTCTCCACGATCCCCCTTAGTGTCTCTTTCCACATGTTGTCCCCTAAGTTGGCCGAAGCCTGGGTGTCATGGCTGCGCAGAGAAGTGGCTGGGACCTGGCTGCAGGGCCACACTTTGACAGCACCAGTTGTCAGCTGTGCCTTGTCTCCTGTGGCCCCTCACAGTGGCAGTGATCTGGCCTGGACTGCTTGGGAGGGAGGACTGAACAGTAGAGCCTGAGCGTCACTGTCCATTAAGCTCCTCTGTAGGAGGTTTCCATGTTGTGTCTCATTTGTCCTTGCAATAATTCCAAAAAGAAGATGTCATTACTATCTGGCTCGAAATAAAGAAAGGGAGGCTCAGTGAAGTAATGTGCCCATGTCACCCCCCCCCTCCCCCAGCACGGGCAGACAGTTTGCATCAGGCCTAACTCCTACTCTTTGCTCAAGGCCAGCCGTGACTCCCACTCATAGCTCTCCAGCCACCACTCCAGGACGGGGTGCTACTGGTTTCCCTGGAAGAGCACGAGCTAGGCAGGACCTTGGGGATCATGCCAGCTAAGCTCCTGTCACACTGATGATGAGACTGAGACTTGGGGCAGGTTGGGGGCCAGAACAAGGTCGTCTTGCAATGAACAGCATAGCCAGTCCTCAGCCCCGTGTCTCTATTGGTAGATCCCGTCTTGCCTGTTCTTACTAGTTGTGTGCCTCACCTTCTTTAGGATGATGGGTGGAATGGGTGGAATGGGGTGGAAGGGAGTACTGGGGACCGAGCCCAGGACCTTCACGCTGAGCCACATTCCCAGCTCATTTTTATTTTTGATTTTGACACAGGATCTCACTAAGTTGCTGAGTTGTCCAGATTGGGATCGAACTGGCCATCTTTCTGCCTCAGCCTCCCAGGGGTGCTGGGATGACAGGATTGCCTCACCAGGCCCAGCTCTGTACTTCTCTTCTGGATGGTTGTTGTTAGGGGACTATATCCCCAGAGGGAGCTTGGGCTATTCTGTGGACCTCATCAATATTTAAGTCTCCACTTTGTCTTTTTCCCAACGAGGGACAGGTAATCATGTTTCATCTCAGACCATCAGTGCATTGGATGCTTCTTGGACTTCCAAGCTGGGGCACTTAGCTGTGATCATGACCTCCTTTTACCTTGTTTGTGTGTTTTTCCACCCTTCCTCAACCTCTTGGCAAGAGTAGGGGATGAAGGTGGTACCCTTGACTCAGTGCTCGATTTTCCCTGACCCTGAATTTCCAAGCCTGCCCAGAAGCTCTGGACTCTAGGTCATCCTGGGCTAGGAGTGGGTGTGAGGGACAGCATCTGCTCCCTGGGGTGACACTGCTTCTCACCTTCTTTAGGATGATGGTGTCTCTCCCACTCTGGGGGTGCTTGCTGAGAGTGCAGTACTAAGGCCCTCAAGAGTGTCTGTTCTGCTGGGCCTGGTGGTGCAGGCCTGTAATCCCTGCACAGTGGAGGCCATGGCAGGAGGATCATAAGTTTGAGCCAGCTTGGGTAACTTGGTGAGATCCTGTCTCAAAAAGTCAAACATCAAAATATGTGATGAGTGGTGCCATTGTACAAAAGCCCTAGGCTCCATCTCAACACTTAAAAACGAGAAGCATATCTGTTCTAAGACCTGCAGGACAGGACCCAGCCAAGCTAGAATTGCCTGGTTACACAGCAGTTCATGAAACACAGTATTACTTCGTGTGCCTTAACAAGAGTTCATAAAAGAAACATAATGACATGGTACTGTGAGGATAAAATTTAAATATTATTATAGTTATTATTTTGTAGCACTTAGGGATTGAACCCAGGGTATTCACATGAGCTACATCCCTTACCCCCCTTTTTATTTTTTTATTTTGAAACAAGGCCTTGCTAAATTGTCCAGATTGGGCTTGCATTTGCAAGCTTCCTGTCTCAGTCTCCCACAGTGGGATTACAGCTGTGCACCTCCACACCTGGCATCATTAATGTTATTCACAAACCGGATGGGGCAAAAGGTTGCCCAGAGAGCTGGTAGCATGCCGTTTCTAGGTGTGTCTGTGAGGTTGATTGGGAAGAGATTCGGGTTTGAATCCGTAGAGTAAGGGAAATGGGTACTGTCCAGTCTGCTGAGGGCATGGACAGGACAAAAGGTAGAGGCCAGGCGACTTCTCTCTTCCAACTTGTCTTGCTCTTGGACATCAAAGCTCCTAGTTCTTTGCCTATCGGACTCTAGACTTAACTAGAGAAGAAAAAAAATCTCTTCCCTCTCTGAAGCCTTCAGACTGAAGCTGAGTTACACCAGTGGATTATTTGGTTCTCCAGCTGGCAGATGGCATACCGTGGGAATTCTCAGCCTCAGTAATTGCGTGAATCAATTTCAAAAATAAATCATCTCCTCTTAGCTGTATCTTTATATTCCCTATTGGTTCTGTTTTTCTGGAGGATGCTAATATAGACACTTCCTCTTTGTTTCAGTGGGAAAGGGCTCAGTCTTTATTGTATTTCAAGTACCACATTTTGCGAACGTTTCACATTTGCATGATAAACTAGTGTACATGCAAATATATACATACAAGGGAAACAGAACCTTTATGAAAATAATACTTGTGGGAGTGAAACCAACACCTGGTTCCCAGCAGCCACCACCGAGGCCTCTGGCCCATGTGGCTTCTCCCCATTTACAGGTGTGTGCCCATCTTTGCAAACCTCTTCAAGGGGCTTTTTTTTTTTTCAAAAAGAAAATATGCATCCTCATGGTGGGCCTGGATGCCTCTGGCAACATGGTGAGTTTATGTAAACTGAAGTCTAGCAAACTTGTGACCAACATTCCCACCATAGGTGTCAGTAAGAAGATTGTTGAAATTGAAAACATCAGCTTCACCATGTGGGCTGTTGGTGGCCAGGACAAGATTCAGCCACTGTGGTTTCACTGCTTCTAGAACGCCCAAGGTTTAATCTTTGTGGTGGACCACAAAGATAGAGAGCCGGTAAGCAAGGCCCACAAGGAGTTCCAGAGTGCAGAGCTCCTGGTGTTTTCCAACAAGCAGGACTTCCCCAATATGATGATTGCAGGTAAAATCACAGACAAACTGGGGCTGCTCTCTCCACACCACAGGAACTGGTACACCAGGTCATCTGTGCCACCAGCAGAGATGGGCTCAGTGAAGGGTCAGACAGGCTGTCCATTCAGCTCTGGAACCAGAAGTGAATCAGAATGCCCCTTCCCTGCCAGAAGCTGTCTCCATGAGTTGGTCACAGTGTGCATTGCACTGTGTGATACATGTGCAGATGTAGCCTGTGGCCAGGTTATTATTTACTGTAAATAGTTTCTGTTTCCACTGAGGCAGTTTCTGCTACTTTTACATAATACTATTTAGCTTTTTTTAAAAAATTGTAAAAAGAGAATCAACTCATGTCAGTAGTAACAAGGGATTTGGGTGTGAGAGACCTGGTCTCTGGGAGCTGCTGAACAGTAAATCAGTGTCAGGATGCATTTGGTAGTTTGTTTCTAACCCAAACCCAGTGCATTTAAAAAAATAGTTGAAAATACAATATAAAGGGGCATTGGCATAGTTCAGAGGTTAAAATACTTGCTTAGCAAGGGTTCAATTCCCTAGCACCACATAAGCTGGTTGTGGTGGCCCATGCCTTTGATCCCAGCATTCTCAGGAGGCTGAGGCAAGAGGACTGCCCTGAGTTTGAGGCCAACCTAGGCTACATAGTGAATTCAGGACCAGTCTGGACTATACAGCAAGACCCTATTTCCAAAAAATAAAAATAAAAAGTTAAATATACAAGATAATATGCCTAATGTAGGTTTTGCAGTTTGACCATTGAGTCAGCTGTTTTTCTGGGAGTACAAGAGATGGTGATGAAAAAAAAAAAAAACCACCATCCACACATGGTCACAGTACAGACCCCTGTGACTCACCTGTTTTTGGGTCACATGAATTCTGTAGCATTGTGCTTACACTTGGGCTTATATGGCTACTGTGGAATGGGCCAGGAGGGCTATATTGGGGACAGAGGACCTAGTGCCATCCTTGGTTGGCATGTGGCCACAGTGGCAGCCCACGTTCCCCGTGCCCACTTGGATGCACTGGGTGAAGTCTGAGTGTCACAAGCAGGAGTGTGTGCAAGCTGGGAGGGTCAGTCCATTTCTAAATGTTATGTGATTTGTGGTATTTTTTCTTGAATATTCATGAAACTGATGCTATGCTTACTGAAATCTAGTCAGATGATTTCCAAAAAGTGATTCTGAAATGCTTTTTTGAAAAGTGAGATAGGCTCTTGTGCAGGCCAGGGCCCAGGTGATAGATTTCTACATCAGCATTTCCCAAAAAGTGTTCCCGGAAAAAAATAAACAAAAAGGCTTTGGAGAAATGGTAATAGGGTGTTACTCAAAGGTATGTGGTCAAAATGCTTGAGAAACACCAGCCTAACCAATGTTAAGTGAGTTCTATTACTACAGGCCTTCTCAGGACAATTTAATATTCTGTTAAAACTGTTGTACGAGATTATATAGTTGAAATTCTAAGCTTAATTGCCCATCTCTCGTTTCCCCCACAGGAATTCATTTATGTAAAACTACATAGAATATCCTCTAAAACTTTAGTAAGTACCAGCAGTCATAACCGTTTTCATAAATTAACGCAAAGACTGCCAGTCACGAGGTATCTGTGGAAAGGGACACTGGTGCCAAAGATTTTAAGGTGGTGCCTCCCTTCTGCTGGCAACACCGGGCGAGTGGACTCCGCAGAAGAGATGCCATACGTAGCCACACAGCTGGCTTTAGCCACCCGCAAAATCCCAGCAAAATTTCTTGTGCTACCCGGACAAGAAATGAATGTAAGCAAGAAAAATATCCAGTCAAACGCCACTAGACAACACGAACGGGAAGAAGCCGGAAGTGGGTCGCTGCCGGAATTTCGCCCCCTGGAGCCTGCGTTTCCTCTCTAGGAGTCTGGAGGTCTCCGCATCTTTATGGTATATATGGGGTGTGGGGGCGCTGCTGTTCTGTCAGGGCGTTGTGGCGAGAAAGAAAGGAGGTTCCTAGGATAAACGACAAAGAACCTTATGGATCGTCTGCATGCTTGTGTTCACTTGACAGCACCACCAGAAGAAGATGAGAAATTTTTCTTATCACTGTTAAGCAAACAAACAAAAAACCCAAAAACCTCCATCCCAAAGATACAGGGATACAATAGGGCATCCCCAAACTTGACAGTTTTCTAGCCATTCTCCGCTTTTTTTCCCAGTATACACATACATTTATGGAAACGAAGTCTGGCTTTCATGCAATAATAACAGCAGAACGACCCTAAATAATTTTTAATTTTCACACATGAAATACCTTTTGAACTTGAACTTAGGCTGGGGCTGGGCTGCTACCACAGTCTCTTCTTGCAGACCTGGCCCCTGTGTTCCCTATCTCCACAGATATGAGCAGGCAAAGCTGTCATTCCCCTCACTCCCGGGTTCCAGAAAGCTCATAGGTTGATTCGGGTTAGGCAGTGGTGGCACATAGCCTTTAATCCCAGCACTCTGGGAGGCTGGGCCAGGAGGATCACAAGTTTGAGCCCCAGGTGGTCAATTTAGGGACTTAGTGAGACTGTCTCAAGTTAAAAAATTAAAAGGCTAGGATGAAACCCAGTGCAAAAGCCATGGGTTCAGTCCCCAGTACTACACACACACACACACACACACACACACACACACACACACACACACACACACAAATATATGCATGTGCACACATGCACACACACATTCACCCCCCCTCACACACACATGCACGCACGAATTGCAGTAGCTTCCTGCAGCTCATCTCCTTACAAAGCCTGCTGGTGGCTGTGGAAGGTGGAGGGAGGGGCTGGGATCTCATGATCTCAGTTGGTGCCAGAGCGCCCCCTTCAGTCCGGGCAGGGAGGAGCACCTGTGAAGTCACATGCCCCAGGAAGGTGCTGGGGGTCAGTGCCCGGTGAGGACCCACACAGCTGGTGTGCATCCTGGTGAAACTTGCTTTGCAGGATGATTATCTTTGACAAAAGATGAAATCTCAGTAAGACTAATAGAAATGAGATTCACCAAGTAAGGCATTCTCCTGGGGTCTCTTCCTGCAGTGGGTCCCTGGTGGCCACTGCTAACCCCATCCTCCTCTGACTGCTGTGGCTGGAATGGCAGGGGTATGCCAGGGCAGTGTTCAGCTCTTTGCAGTGCTGGTCACCTGGCATCCCGTTCGGGGTGGCTGGTGTAGGTCTAGAGGGACACACTTTGTCAGGAGCATCACACCCCACTCTGTCATCCTTCAGGGATGATTGACTTTATTCCACTTAGAATATTGAAGTCATAAAATTAAATTGAGGGATTTGGATATGTCAAGTCTGATTCTTGGTTATTGCCGATGAGAAGCAAGAAAACTGGAGAGATTAGGTAACTAGATTGAAATCATTGGTCCAACTACTTTCGGTAGTAACAGAAAGCAAGTCAGTGGCTGTGTGGGAATAGCATGGGGAGAGGTCACAAAAGGTACAAGGACATTTTTGTAAGTGATGGTTATATTAATTGTTGGTATTATTTTTAGGGGGTGCTGGGGATCCAGTTCCAGGGCCTTTGCTCTCAATTATACTTCTAATCCCTTTATAGTATTTATTTGAGACAGAGTCTCACTAAGATGCTAAGTTGCCCAGGTTGGCCTTGAACTTGAATTTCGCCTGTCTCAGCCTCCCAAAGAGCTGTGATTTATAGGCCTGTGCCACTAGCCCAGTCTTGTTGTGGGTATTATTTTATATGTGCATTAACATTTTCCAAGTGGCACACTTTGTTTTTATGGGGGAGGTGTGCTGAGAATTGACCCCCAGGCCTTCACACTGAGTTATAGGCCCAGCTGGTTTTTTTTTTAACGTTTTATTTTGAAACAGAATCTCACTAAGTTACTAAATTGCCTAGGATGGGTTTAAATTTGTGATCTTCCTGCTTCAGGCTCCCAGAGTGCTAGGATTATAAAGCCCATGCCAGTGGGCCTATCAAGTTGTACACTTTAAATATGAGTACTTTATTATGCATTAATTATACCCTGATAAATTTGGTTAAAAAAGCCACCATTCTGTTCAAAGGCAGAAGAGGGACCAGAATACGTATGTTGTGCCAAGAAGCATTACACACCCCTTAACTTCAGGGCTGTCTAAAACTAAAGCTTATCTCAACTTGTATAATGAAAATGCCTTTCCCACAGTGACATTGAAAAAAAAATCCATTCTTTCAAATTGTCTATAGTGAAAAATAGTAACAGCCTTAAAAAAAACAGCACATGCCATTCACACAGTTCCAGTGTGACCTGTCCCATTTGCACAGCTCTGGTAGGACCTGGTCCATAGACAGGCAGAGAGCACCCTGCAGGGTGGGGAGAGGTGGATGAGACAGAGCAAGGGTGCTGTTGTCCCATTTCTCCTGTGCTCATCTCCAGCAATGTTCATGAAAAGTATCTTCTCTGGATGTGTCCAGTGAATGGAAGTCAGGATAAGAAAGAGAAGAGGGGTGGGTTGTTACGAGAGGATTGTGCTTTGTGGTGGTGGCTGGGGGTCACCAATGGACTAAAAGATTCCATGTCTTCCCCCACTTCCCCTCACCTCAGTACTAGGGATCGGGCCCAGACCCTTCAACTGAGCTACACTCTTTCTTCCTTTTCTTTCTTTCTTTCTTTCTTTCCTTCCTTCCTTCCTTCCTTCCTTCCTTCCTTCCTTCCTTCCTTATTCATTTATTTAGAGACAGAGCCTTATTAAGTCACTGAGTTGCCCAAGCTGGGTTCAAACTTGTGATCCTCCTGCTTCAGCTTCCCAGAGTGCTGGGATCATAGGCATGTGTAACCATACTCAACTCAAGGTAGTTTCTGATAATCTCTGGATGAGGAAGAGGCAGGAAACCTTCTAGAAAGCACTAATTTCTCTGTGTCTCTCTTTCTCTCATCTTCTTCCTGATGAAACACCCAGGACCAGCAGGTGTGGCCAGCTTCAGAGGTCTAAAATAGCTTCTCTGTGAAGAAGACAGAAGTACAGAGAGAAGAGTGAGTGTGGCCAGCCTTTAATTTCAATTGGGAGCTGACTGATATGATACCCAGTTGGTCCTGTGTGAGCTGGATGGAAAATCAGGCTCCCCATTTTCCTTACCAGGGTCTGTGCTCATGAACTATTGCCTCTGATAGAAGCTGGGAAGAAACATTCAGCATCTAAGAGATTCCCCCCCATATGATTTTATTTATAAATAGAAATGTAATATACACCTGTAATATCTTCCAGTAAGACCGAGTTGTCTGAGTGTTCACTGGGGCACAGTATGATTAGTGGCCCAGGGAGTTGGGTGAAGCCCACATCACTCCTGTGTCAAGTCTGGGAGATGTCTATTCATGTAGGTGTGGGTGCTGCTGTCCCAAGGGCTTGGAGGCTGGGATGAACTCTGAGTCAGCTCTGGAGATCCTACCATAAGGGATATCCAACCCCTTGTGCTCCTTCTTCAAGTTTGTGTCCCTTCTAATCCTCATCCTTTTCTTCTTATGTCTGCCTCTGTGTTCCTGGATACTTGACCCTAAAAGACTGCGTCATAGGGATATACACTTATAATCCCTGAACTTTGGGAGGCTGAGGCAGGGGGATAACAAGTTTGAGCCCAACCTGAGTAACTTAATTAGAGAGAACCTGCCTCAAAAAAAAAAAAAAAAAAAAAAAAAAAAAAAAGGATAGAGAGGATGTAGATCAGTGTAAAGGCCCTGGGTTAAAATCCCAGTACTCACCCTCCCCCACATAGACTCCATTACCCTCTGAGTTTGTGTTAGGACTGGACAATGGGAGGCACCAATGGGAGCCCAAGGGAAGGAGGAGAGAGCTGAGGTATTTGTTCCTCCAGATCCCCCTTTAGCAGTAGCCTTGTCTCTCCAAGAAGGCAGGTCCTCCACTGAATTCCAGCTTTCCATCCTTGTGGGTGAAGGTCAAAGCAATGGCTTCCCACAGTCACTCTCCTCTGCAGGCTGCCACGTCCCTTCATGGCTTCTGTAGCTCCATCTTGCCTCTGATAAACCCCTTCCTGGATGTCTTTGCCTGGAACTGGTCCAACCCATCCATCCTGCACAGGGTTCTGTCTTCCCTCCCAGACTCTACAGGACTTTGTACAGTGGAGTGAACTAAGTGGTTGACTTGATAAAGGGTGTTGGAACATTTTATTGAGATGACCTTAGGCCTGGGGTTAAAGGGTATTGCTGATGTGTCTGTGCCCAGATGAGATTTTATGCTACAGAGAAAAGGTCCAGGACTACGTCAATCATATTGCATGATACTGTATAATATAATACTGTATATTATGCAGGGCAGCATGACTGAGTCACAAAAGTCAATGTTGAGCAGAAGGACATTGAGGACAATGAGGGAGTGTCCACTAACCTAAGTCACAGGAGCATTTTCTGTTAGTACTCTGATCCCTGATTTTTTTTTTTTTTTTCCTTTTGTGCTCAGGGTGAAACACAGGGTTTCCACACTCAGCTGAATCGCCAGCCCATTTTTGGTTTTGATTTTGAGACAGTCTTTGCTAGGCCACTAAGTTTCCCATGCTGGCTTGAACTTTCTACCCTTCTGCCTTGAACACTGGGATTACAGGCCTGTGTTACCAAGTTCATCTGTTTCTTGACATCCTGTAAGATAATATTTTTATTATTATTAATTAATAAATTATTAATGTTATTTATTGGAGTAGATCCATCTCTTTGTTGAGGAATAGTCTATACACAATGACCTGATGTAGTGCTAAGAACATATTTGGGTGAATTTTGACAAATTAAATTACCCCTGGAACCACTTCTCCCATTGAGACATAGGATGTTTTCACCACTCCAGCAAATTTCCTGTGCAATTTCCATTCAATCCTGGACCCAACCTCTCCAAGCTGCACCACCCTGGGACCTGTATCCCGCCAACTCCTGGTCACACCCGCCATCATGTTCATCTGTGCCTCTCTATTTTTTTTTGTGCTGTTCTTTGTGGAGTACCTTCATTTGCCTCTTTCGTCTGGTTGACTCCTCACCTCCCTGTAAGACTTCCCCTCCCAGAAGCCTCCCTGATTTTGTCCTCCATAGGCTGGTTAAGGTGCCCTCCACAGAGCTCTGTATTGTGTTCTTTGGATCTCCTTCCTCTGGAGGTTTTGTCTTATACCATTTTTGTGAACCCATTCAAAGGTTAATTCCTTGAGACAAGAGTTGGGTCATATCTTACCTGGAATTCCAGACTCTAGCCTAATGTCAGGCACTCAGGTATATTTATTACTTAACTAAGTAGATAATTACATTGGGTTTAGGGACATGAATTAAACCTTTAACACCTATTACACATTAGTCCTGTGTCTTAATCATTTTTATTTTTTATTTTTGGTCTCTGTGACTCAATACTCAACATGCTCACAGAGTCAGAAGGTCTCACACAGTCAATTCATGGACAGCTGGCAATAGTGGAAGCACATGGCAGAGGCTGGAGAGCTGCTCATGGTATGACAGACAGATTCAAGGGAGTGAGATGCAATCCTGTATCTGGAGACTAAGGCAGGGCCAGAGCTTTCCCAGGAAGAAGCTGTAACGATGTTTCTTCTTCCTTCATTCAGTTCAAGCTTCCACTTGGGCTGCCTACACCCAGGGTAGGTGCCCCTCCTTCATTTCCTGGCCCACAGTCAATAACACACACCCAAGAGCTCTGCCTGGGGCTCCCCCACTATTCCAGTGTCAACAAATTGACATAATCTCTCCAGCCTTAAACATCCTCCCCTTCCAGCCAGGCCCCACCTGCCAACCTCACAGGGTTCCCCATTTATCCCACTACATCCATTTACATGAAGCTTTTGGGAAACACCCAGATCCAAACCATAACAGCTTGTTTCAGTCACTTTCTCCTCACTGGGACACAATACCTGACACCCACAACTTAAAGGAGAGGTTTATTTTAATTCAGTTTCAGATGATCTGAGTCCATTTCTGGACAGCTAGCAATGGTGAAAGGGTATGGCAGAGGGCCTGGCCAGAGAGGAGGTGTTCACGGCGTGGCAACCAGGAAGCCGAGCAAGAGATGGGAGAAGAGCTAGCCAGGGACACAGAACCTTCCAGGGAACGCTCCCCCACCCCTCTGTGATCCATCCCTTAGAATCAGGCCAGGCCCCACCTCTTAACAGAACCTAGAAGCACCAACGCATCAATTCACTGATTCATTTAGCCTTTACAATCCAATCACCTTCCATATGCTTGAAATTTTCTGTGTGTTCCAGATCCAAACCATAACAGGCCCTTTTGATGGCAAGAAACCAAGACTCAGGTATGTGGGGAAGATCCCTGAGGACACCCTTGCCTTTGAAAAGGCCCCAGCCCAGCCGATCCCAAGGGACCTCTCCACCTGTCTCTTGGCCCCTCTGCCACTCCTTAGTTCACCTCTTTTGCTGAATGCCTTCCTCTGCTCGGCTTTCATTTTGGCTTCTAATTTCAGCTTGCATTTTGCCTCAGCTTCTTCTGGTCCTGGATTTACATCTCCCTGGCTGACATTTACCAGGTAATAATCTAGAGAAAGAGAAATAAAAAATGATGAAGGTGTGATAAGTATGTGCACCAGTTTCTAAAGTTGAATATAATTATTATGAATCGGAAATACATACAATAAAAAAGATTATTTGCTGACATAAGCTTTTCCCGTCCACATCATGATCAACATCACTGGGCAGGGACTGGCCTCTGGGTCACATGCCCAACATCCCTGGTCCAATGAGCTAAGGGAGAGTCTCACAAAATGTTACTTGAAGAGTGAAGCCTGAAAGAATAAGAGGTGGGCAGAACAGTGGTGGCCTACTGGGGCCTCTCATTCACTATTTCAGAGCAGAATTCCTTATCTTTTTGCCCTCCTTTGCTCCTAAATAATTTAGGTTTCCTCGCCCTGCCTCTCAGGGAAGTCAACCATTTCTGTTTGCTTAGGATTTAGAGATTAAGAAATTTTGAAGCCAGAAGCAGCTTCAGGATGTCTGGGTGTGTGTGTGTTCTGTAAATCATGAGGCCTAAAAGATTCTCCATGAAAAGAAGGCAGATGTTCCAGCATTTTCCTTGGATCTTGGCTCCCACCAGGAGCACGCTTCTTAGAAGCTGAGTTTTCTTGGAAAGATCTAGGTTGTCTGCACAGCTGAACCCTGCAAAGCCAGGTCCTCTCAACTGGAGGTTCTAAATCAGGGTTTGGAAGTCATGAACTCCTTGGAATTGTTTTCAACTTGAGATAAAGTTACAGTGAATGTGTGTGTGTGTGTGTGTGTGTGTGTGTGTGTGTGTGTGTGTGTGTGTGTGGAGGGGGGAGCATGTGTGCACATGAGCATGTTTCCTGAGTGTCTATAGCTTTCATTAGATTTTTCAAGTAAATATGACCTCCAAGGGAAAAAAATAGAGCCTTTAAAGGACATTGGTTGACTGTTCTTAAGGCAAACCTCTCTTTGGTCTCTGCCACATTAAGCATTTTGTTGGCTATGACTTGATATCCATCCAGCTTGTATAGACAGAAACAAAAGTTCTTTATATGACAAAGCTAAAGGGGCCCTGATGATTACTGAGGGGCTTTGTCTTCTCATTGTTTTCTAGATATAAAATAGTAAGCTGGACCTGGTGGTGCAGGCCTGTGATCCTAGCACCCTGGGAGGCTGAGGCAGGAGGATCACCAAGTTCCAGCCCTCCTGGGCAACTTAGCAATTTAGTGAGACCTGGTCTCAAAATAGAAATAAAACCCAGGGCTGGAGAAACGGCTCAGCGGTTAAAGCGCTTGAGCAAGCGCTAAGCCAAGTGCTAAGTACCCGAGTTCGATTCCCCAGCACCACATAAGCTGGGTGTGGTGGCGCACGGCTGTAATCTCAGCACTCGGGAGGCTGAGACATGAGGATTGCCGTGAGTCCAAGGCCAGCCTGGGCTCTGAGTTCAGGACCAGCCTGGGCCACAGATCGAGACCCTGTCTCAAAAAAAAAAAAAAAAAAAAAAAAACCCGCTGGGGATGTAGCTCAGTGTGAAAGCCCTGGGTTCAATCCTCAGGGCTACTGATCATTAATGTGAGCTCATGGGTGGGAACAAGTGAGCCACTTTGATGAAGGTTGTCGATAGTGTGCAAAAGGCCCAAAAAGTGTGGGAAGAGGATAGATATCTACGGGAAGTCTCTCTACTATGACTTCTGTTCTATTTGCAGTGAATCTAGACCTGCTGCTGAGAAATAAGCCCAGACGCTAAGACTCAGAGAAGTAAAATATGATTTGCCAAACAGCCGGCTCTAGGGATGGCATCGTTTCTCTCCACTTCCTTCCTTTGGTAAACCAACATTTTACCGATTTTTCTGCTTTTTGATTAATAAATCACCACCTGCAATCTTTCCTTAAGCATTTACGCAGGGCCAAGCACTGTGCTTCATTAAATCCCAGGGGAGTCCTTTTATAAGATATTATGATCTCATTTCTAAATTTTTACTTTTTAGAGGAGGACACTGATTCTTAGAGATCTTAGGGAACTTGCCCCACGTTGCCCAGAGGGTGAGTGGCAAAGCCAGCGTGGGAAGTCCAGTGTCTCCACCGCGCTTCGTTACGGAGGCCTCCATCTCACCTCTGCATGTGACTCTGCCCGGGTTAAAAGCTTTGCTTGCTCCTGAGGGGACAGATCCTCTGGACCGGACATCCCGGACCTGCGGCTCTCACCTGAGGTCCCTCTGCGGGGTCCAGGTAGAGCAGGACGCCGCCCCCTGCTGGAGGGTGGGCGCGCGCGCAGCGCATGCTAATGAGCCCGCGGCCCCGCTCGCCGATTGGCTGGCGCGGGTTCCAGCTGCTTCGCAAGTCGGCGGGTGCGAGTGCGAGTCTAGGGGCCGCAGGCTGCAGCCCGGGTCCAGCGTCCCCGCCGCTCCGGGCTCCCGGGCCACGCCCAGGCCGGGCCGGGCCAGGCTGCCGGCCCGGATTGGGGGCTTTGCATCCTGTCCTCCATTTGCGTTCTGGTCGTGAATTCATCCAGGGTCCAGGATGACGATCCGACACCAAGGCCAGCAGTACAGGCCGAGGATGGCATTTCTCCAAAAGGTAACGCAGGTGCCCTCACCTGGACCCTGGCAGGTGGGCGGGGACGAGCGGCGGGAGCGTCCGAGGACAGGCTGGTCGGGAGAAGCGGGCGCCCTTCCGCTCCATCCGCGATGATTGATTGCATTAAATGACTTATTTGCCGGCTTTGTTGCTGTTAGACTGTAATAATTAGGTTTCCATGTAAACTGTTTGTAGTGTAGAGAGGCGGGCCAGCTCCGATGGTCCGGATGGAGGCGGACAGCAACCTGTTACGCGGGAGGAGGTGCCAGGCGCAGCTCAGCCGGGGCTGTGTGGGGTTTGAAGTCGTCTGCTGGTATTATTAAAGGACACCCAGCTGTAAAATTAGCATGATTCTGCCTTGTCTTTTCCTTATCCAAAACTACAGTATTTTAAAGTAAGTGTGTTGCTGCTGGGTAGGAGTCGACCACGAAAATGGGCTCGCCTGTAGGGTCAAAGGCTACCCGGTTCACAGCGCCCAAAGACCCTGCAATTCATATTCCTGTGTATCGCTGTCTGTGCTGGAGGCAAAATTAGACCCTTTGTCAGTGGCAAAAGCTTTCTAGACAAGGTGGCCAGATCAGGGTGTTCGTCCCAGGTGGTCCTGGGGCCGGTGGAGCGTGCTCATGGGGAGATGTGGCTTGGGGACTGAGTGGTCCATTTTGTTCTGGGTTTTTGAGATGGGAGACATTGGGAAGAGATCTGCAGAGGATTAGGTCCCAGGTCACCTGGCTGCCCTTCCTTCCGTCCACAGTCACTTTTCGCCGTGCAGTGGCTGTCCTCTTAGGCTTATCCTGTTAAGTGGAATTAGCTGAATACCTTGTGACAAGCTGGGCCCTGCCCTGAGCTCCTAGAGCTCAGCAAGTTGGTGACCAGCTGTTCTGAACTGCAAAATGTTAAAACCTGGACAGCTGACCACAGTGGCACAGTCCTGTAATCCCAGCCCTCTGAGAGGCTGAGGCTGGAGGATCTCAAGTGGGAGCCCAGGCTCGGTAACTAATTTAAAGAAATTCTGTCCCAAAATAAAAATTAAAAAAGGGTCGGGGATGTAGCTCAGTGGGAAGGCTCTGGGCTTCATTCCTATACCCCAGATTAACAACCAGCCAACCAACCTGCCCAATCCTGGGGCCATCAGAACAGTTGGTCCACCTATTTCAAGAACGAGGGCTCCCGGCAGGTGGTGGAGCTGTGAGTGTCATCCATAAATCAGAGGTGGAGTGTCTCACTCTAAGAGAACCTAAAGACCCCATGTTGGGATGCCAGTTCCTAGAAGCAGAAGAAATCCCTAAGTGTGATGTCTGAAGTCTTCCAGGTTTGTCCCAGGATGGCCTCTTCTCCTGGTGGGGGGTGGCTCTCTGGCTGGGAGGTTCAGAGAGGGATGGTCCGGAGATGTTCAGCCTGTTCACTGAATCCTGGGCATGCCTTTCCAGCATGACAATTACTGAGGAGATTCTCTTCTCCTTACCTTGACTTTCTGACTGGTGTCTTAGACTTCATCTTTCCTTCCGTCCACCCCAGCTTCTCTTCCTTCTCCCCAGCCTCTCTCCAGTGTGCTGCATAGTGAGTTCAGAACCAGCCTGGACTACTGAGTAAGACAGTTTCAAAAAAGAATATATATATATATATATATATATATATATATATATATATATATATATATCCTGATGAACTAGGTGCTCATCCCAGTGGAGAAGGGCCTGGACCAAAGCAATGTGCACCTGGGCAATCAGTGTGTGCTGGACTGAGTGCTGGGTCCCTGGCTAGGGGCTGGTATGCAGCATCTCACTGGCTGCAGAAGACCACGGTTATGATTGCTATTTTGCAGGGAAGGAAACTGAGGCTCAGAGAGATTACAAAGGGCCAGACCCAGGAAAAGTGTAAGGGTGACCACCGTCTGTCACCAAAGATCATAGGATGCTGTGAACTTTGCTATGATGTGGGACAGAGCACGGAGGCTGTGGAGAAAGCCCTGCCCCATGTGCCTGGGGACACAGAGCTGAGGACTGAAGAATGAACAGAAGGTTCCAGGCAGAGAGAAAGAGAAAAATGGGTAGGGAGAGAAAGCAACAGGTGTCAAGGCACTGGGGCTTGGGAAATATGGAGGGTTTGAGGACATCTTATTCTGGAATAGATGGAGTTTGATGTTTTGAGGAGAGGGTAGAAAGGTGGGTGAAAATAGAAAGAATTGTAATGGGTCCTGGGGAACTTTTGAAGGTGGTTTGATTTTATCCCTTGGGGAGCCATTACAGAATTTGGAATGAGCAAGTGACAGGGCAGATTTACTAGTTAAGAAGATCGCTGGTATGAGGATAGGGGTGTGTGTATGCGGGGTGGGGGGGGGGGGTAGTGGAGATCAAGCCGAGGGCCTTCACACTGAGCTACATCCCCAGCCCATTGTTTTTATTTTTGATTTTAAGACAGGGTCTCTCTAAGTTCCCAAGTTTCCAAGGCTGGACTCAAACTTGTAGTTGTCTTGCTTCAGCCTCCCGGAGTACCACTGGGATGATATGTCTGTGCCCAGTGAGACGTCTTCTTTCCCTGAGCTGAGGATTCACCACTCAGGGTCCTCTTGTGCCCCTCACAACTCCAGTCACATAGGAAATGGTGGCTTCTCAGGGAGCTGGGCAGAGGGCTCCGGATCATATTCTGGTGGCATTTCAAACTCGGCCCTCCTGCTGGAGAGACATGCCCATCGGCCGAGCTGCTGCCCACAGGGGATGCCTGGGCTTGCGTAAGAGGCAATGGAAGGAGGGGGAAGGAACCTGCCCAGGAGCTGTGAGGGCGGGGGTCGGCTGAGGACACGGTGGATGGATGACCCTGCATGAGTGGCCTCCTCTGACCTCAGTTCTGCTGCTAGCTCGTACGCCTCTGTGTCTCCCAGGTCACCATTCCAGCCAGTTGCAGTCACTACTGTCCTTGGGATCTACTGCGAGATTGGCTTCCTTGGTGCTGCAGGGATAGTCTCTGTCAGATATCGTGGATTTCCAGGGTGGTTCAGGGGCATCTGTGCTCATGGAGGGGCTGCAGATGCAGGAATATTGCAAGGACCTGGGCAGAGGGCGATGTCTTTGTGTGTCACTCTTTCAGTCAGTACACATTGAGGAGCACCAATGTGCTAGGCTGTGGACACCGAGGGGCTTGGAGCCTGTAGAGAAAAGTAGATGGATAAGCAAGGAGAGAAGTGTGTCCCTCGGGCTGTGGCCAACATTGTTGGGGGATACCCCAAGGTGGGGAGGTCAGCTGTAGCTGGGGATGAGGACGGAAATTGGGGCAGGTTCCACAGGGACCTTGCAACCAAGTCAGGCTGTGAGTCCCTTTTTGGTGGCAGAAGAATGAGATGATTAATGACGTTCTAGGCAGATACAAAGAATGGCTGTGTGGAATATGCTGGTGATCGGGGGGCTTGTGAGGGGCTGGCACAGCCTGGTGAGAGGGGACAGGAGGTGGCTTTGGAGGTGGACAGAAAGGCTGACTGGTAGGAAGCATGGGGCATGCTGAGGATCTGATGTGCTCTGTGTTTAATGAGCAGCTGGCTGATGTTCTGCAATCAGGGTTGAATAGGAGAGCTGGTTTACATGCTACAAGGATGACTCCAATGACAGGGTGTGACGGCTTCTCACCTCTGGCTGCACCATAACAGTACTCATCCTCAAAGCACCCCCAGTTCTTTTATTTTGAGACAAAGTGTTGCTAAATTTCCCAGCCTGGGCTCAAGCTTGTGGTCCTCCCGCCTCAGCCTTCCAGAGTGCTGAGATTACAGGTTTGCACCTCCACACCTGGTTGTATGGGTCTTTTAAAAATAACTTCCCAGTGGTGTGAATGTATAGGCAAGGTGAAAGGCCCTGGGGACATCTGACAATGTCTCATACATTCAGGGTTGGCACACCTGAGGACGCTGCTGGTGTCCAGAGACCAGGAAGGGTGGTTGATGCCCTGCAAGGCTCAGGATAACCCCCATCCAAGGATGACCCTGTCCAAAAGGTCCCTGGGGCTGCTGCTGAGAGTGCTAGACTGGTAGCTGGGGCCAGGCAGGAACAGACGGGCAGGGCCAGGCCGTCCAGGTGGGACTTAGCAGATGCTCCACTGAGAGGCAGGATTTAGTCGGCCGCTTCTCTTCTTGGCTGGGGCTGCCTGGACTGCGCTCTGGGCTTATGAGCAAGGTGGAAAGAGAAGATTTGGGGGTAAGACCGCCACAAGATGCTGAGGGCACAGCGCTGGTGAGAGTCTTTGGGAGCCTGGGGTGAGCTGGCCACAGGTCCTGACTCTACGTGGCCATGCCGATGAGCATACATCAGAGTGGCCTGTGGTTCTGGGCCACTTCCCTCTTCTCGGTGCAGAGAAGTCTTGATTCTTATTGTCCCCCTGGGAGCCTTCTCCAGCTTAAAGGGAAATTCCAGCCCCGAGATCTTTCATTGTGTGTGACAGCTCCTTAATTCGAGTAGCAGCGTGGGTGTGGTGGGTGGCATGTCAAAGCCATCATTTCTGATCCCTTCGCGATGTCAGGGTCCCTGCACACCTACAGCCACGCCCTGGCACGTGGACTTCTGTGAGAAGCTATGTGGGGATGACGTCCCTCCTACTTCCTCCCAGACAGGGTCGGACAGGGCTCGGCGACAGCCTGGTCATGTGGCATTTCTGCATTGCCTGGGAACGAGAAGGGGTTGATTTTTCATCTTGGGAAGAGGTGGGAAGCCAGTGTGCCCAGAAGCAGAGCACGGATGTTGGAGGGTGGAGGGTTGCCCCATCTCAGAGGGACACCTGCATGACACAAGGAGGTGTGAAAGTTCCCAGCTGCCCAGAGTGGAAAGGGAAGGGCCTCTCGCTCCCTATGGAACTGGGGAAATAATGTAAAACCTCTCTCCTCTGGGAAGGGGAGAAGAGTTTCTGGTTAGGCTTAGAGCTCAGCGTCTGCTTGTGCTACCGTAAGAAACTACCACAGGCCGGTTGGCTTAATCAACGGGAATGAATCTTCTCATGGTTTGGGGCGCTGACAGGCTAAGACCAACATGTGGCAGGGTGCTTTCTTCTGGGCCCTCTCTCCTTGGCTTCCTGCTGGTCATCCCCTCTGTGTCTTTATCTTCCTAGCTGGTGTCCTAACTTATGTCCCCTTCCTCTAAGGACATCATTCATATTGGATTTAGGGCCCACCCATAACCACCCAACCCCACTTACCTTCCTTACTTTTTTCCTCCTTTGATCCTGAGGTTTGAACCTGGGGCCTCACACATCTTAGGCAAGGGCTCTGCTACTGAGCTACATCCCCAGCCCGCTCAAAATTTTACTTTGAGCTAGGGTTTTGCTAAGTTGTCCAGCCAACCTCAAACCTGAGCTACTCCTGTTCCACCGTCATGAAGATGGGTGATAGGGTGTCTTACCACACGGGGCCTTTAGTTACCTCTTTAAAGACCCTATCTTCCAAACCAGGCAAGGTGGTGCACACTTATACTTCCAGTAATCTTGGAGGTTAAAGCAGGAGGATTCAGCCCAGCCTGAGTAATCTAGCAGCTCAGTGAGACTACATCTTCACACAAAAAATAAAATAAAAGTGGAAAAAAGGCTAGCCACATTCTGGGGGTTAGGACTTCATGTATGACCTTGAGTTGGAGGGAAGGGGTCACAATTTAGCCCGCAAGAGTCTCTCAGAGGTAGCAAGAATCCTGCCATTTGTGGTTAGGTACCTGGGGTCATCAGAGGAATTCATGTGGGGAGAAAGCCAAGGGAAGGTGATTAGAACGCCAACGTGCCAGGCTCTGCCACCGTGTTCCCGAGGTCCATGTGAGGTCTCGCCTCCTCCTCAGCTCCTCCTTTCTGCGTGGGGTGACACACCTGTTAGATAAAGAATCTGACTCTCTTCATTGTGTTTTTAAAATAACTCTCATTTTTCCTCCTCTGAAGGTTATTTTCAAACTCTATAACTAGGCTATTTTTTTTAAATGCAAAGACAAGAGATCAGACCTGCTGACTTTCCACTGGAGAAACTCAGGTTTCTAACTTTTAAGGTGGGTTTCTATTTCTTCTCCAATGTATGGACCCGTGTTTCCATGAATGTTCTTACTTTTTCATCTTTAAGATTTTTTTTTTTTCTGAGCTGAGTGTGGTGGTACAGACCTATAATCCCAGTATTTGGGAGGCTGAGGCAGGAGGATTACAAGGTCAAGGCCAGGTTGAGCTACATGTGAGTTCAAGTGCAGCCTGGACTATACAGTGAGATCCTGTCTCAAAAAATTTTTTTAAGTGAATGCAGTTTTTTTTTTTTTTTTTAACCTGGCAGTTAAGGTACGAATTAGGCTTTGACATTTATTACTTCTGGCTAAGAAGTCTAGAAAGAGCCACTTCCATAGGCCTCAAATATATATGGCTCCTCTGTCCCCAACAGTCCTCGGGAGCAGTGGCCACCTCTAAGCTCCCTCTCCATCTGGGATTGTGCCTTTGTGTGCCTCCCTGCTGCTGACCCCAGAGTTTACCATGTTCCTAGACGCTGCCGAGCTGTGACCTTGATAAAGGCAGGGACTGTAGCTGCTTGGGGCTCTGAAACGACCAGTTCTTATTCCAGACCCTCCCGTGAGCCAGGAGTGTCGTCCAGATGGAGTGCGCTGTGCGTTCAGTTGTGCAGGGAGGAGTCCCTGGTGTCATTGGCTGCGTCTTGCCAGCTGGGCTGTCTGAGCCTCAGGCCCTGGGTTGCTGGGCAGGCTCTACTGGCACCTGAGCTCAGCCCATTTCTTCAGACTGAAACTCAGCCGCAAGCACTGGGTTTGCACCAGAGATTGCAATAGGAAATCCCCTGCCCAGTGTTGAATTAGGACATTGTCCTGCGCTCCATGGAGAGGGGAACCTTCCAATCTGAGGAGCAGGCACGAGTGGGAGGGGCAGGTAGAATTTTCCAATTCAGGGTTTCCCTGGATGACCTTTTCTTCCAGCACGACGGAAACAGTCTCTCTGTCTCCCTCCCAACCTTGTACAGTGGCACGAACCCATGGCCTTCACACTGTGCTGAGTCCCTAGCCCATTTCATTTGTTTTTATTTTGACACAGGGTCTTGCCCTGGCTGAGCTCCAAATTGTGACCCTTCTGCCTCAGCCTGTCACAGTGCTGGGACCATAGGCCTGTGCTACTGGGCCCAGAACTCTTGTTTAAATTTTATTTTATTGTGGCAAGACCACTTACCTTGAGATCTACCTTTTTAAAAAATCTTCCATATCATTTAATACATAATTCTTTTTAAAAATCAAAACACTTCAAACATGCAGAAATGTACAAAAATTGTGTAAGAGTACAACATCCACTCATGCCCACCAGCTGCATTCTCCAGTTGCTGGTGTTCAGTCACGTTTCCTTTGTCTAGTCATCCATCTCTTGATTTATTTGACAAATCCCTTTAAGCTAAGGTGCAGATAAAGCAAGTGATGTCCCACTTCTTTGTGTCTGAGATCCACTATTTCAACAATTTTTGCCCGGCCCAGGGGTACAAACCAGTCATCTCAGCACTCTGGGAGGCTGAGGCAGGAGGAGGGAAAGTTCGATCCCAACCTGGACAATTTAGCAACTTAGTGAGAGCCTGTCTTAAAAATCAAAACCAAAACTGACCAGGAATGTAGCTCCGTCTGAAGGTCCCAGGCTCGATCTCCAGCACCATCAAAAGTTTCTTTTGAAGGTACACATGACGGCATGATTAACAACTATAATACTTTACAGTAGAACTCAGAGCTTGTCTTAGCTGAAATTTTATACCTATCGATCAGCAACTTCTTCTCTTTTCGATGGCCCCTGCCAACCACCATTCTGCTGCTCTTTGATTCCATGAACTTGGAGTCCTGAAGTCTGGGTCCTGTGTTGGGCTCATTCGCTTACTCTGACGGCTCCATGCTTCATGCATGCTGTGGTATGTTGCAGAATTTCCTTCGTGTGTGCATGCACTGTATTTTCTTTATCTGTCCATCTGTTGATGGACCCTTGGGCTGTTTCCACGTCTTGGCTTTTGGCAATAATGTTGCCGTGAGCGTGGGCGTGCAGATGCTTCCTCCAGATCCTGGTTTCAGTTCTGTTGGATGCATACCCAGAGGTGGGACTGGCTAGTCATGTGGTGGTTCTATTTTTAGGAGTTTTAGGAGTAGCTGCCCTGGTTCCCACCACGGTGGCGCCATTTTGCATTTCCCCCAGCAGCGCACAAGGGCTCGACAGCCATCTTGTCACTTTCCTGTGTAGGGAAGCGTGAGGCCTTTCACACCATGCCCACCTTGGCATGTGGCTCGTCCTGCCTATCGGGAGAAGCCCTCCTTTGCCTGCTGTGTACACCTGGGGAGGATCTCCCAGCCATCTTCTGCTCTGGCTCTTATTCCAGTTGGTACTTTCCTTCTTTCTTTCTTTTTATAATTCAGTCTATATTCAGTCTATAATCTCTCTCTCTCTCTCTCTCTCTCTCACTCTCTCTTTCTCTGTCTGTCTTTCTCTAGGACTGGGGATTGAAAACAGAGCCAGTAACCTTTGCACTAAGCTACATCTCTACTCTTTAATTTTTTTTCCAGTTTGAGATAGGGTCTTGCTAAATTGCTAGGTTGCCTTTGGGCTCAAATTTGACATCCTCCTGCCACAGTTTCTCAGAGTGCTGGGATTCCAAGCATGTGCCACCATGCCTGGCATGTAATTGCTATCTTTTTTGTTTGTTTGTTTGAGACAGAGTGTTACTCTGCAGCCCAGGCTGGCCTTGGACTCACTGTAGTCTTCCTGTCTCAGCCTCCTGAATGCTGGGATTACAGGTGTGCACTACCATGCCTGGTTTATGTGGAGCTGGGGAATCAAACTCGGGTACTTAGTGCTTGACTGAGCACTTGCTAAGCAAGTGCTTTAACCGCTGAGCCATTCCTCCAGTCCTTGTAATTGCTATCTCATACTTACTTTGTGAATAGTTAGGTTCTAAAATTTTTATATGCATAGTGCCAATTTATCTGTCTAGCATCCCCCCAGTGAAATAGGTACTATTGTAATCCCTAAGAAATGAGTCTTTCACAATTTACCTAAGGCTTCTAGTTTCTTGATTAAGATCAGGATTTGAACTCAGCTCTCTCTGCACCCAGGCTTCTTGCTTTTATTTTAGTTAGCTCATTATTTTTGCTACAATGATTCAACCTAAGTCTTTGCACCAAGCTGCATCCCCACCTCTTTTTCTTTTCTTTTTTGAGACAAGGTCTTGCTAAGTTGCCCAGGTGAGATCCAAACTTGCAATCCTCCTGCCTCAGCCTCCCAGAATGCTGTGATTACAAGCCTGCGCCACCTTACCTGGTCTATGTATATTTTGAGATGAGTCTCACTATGTTGCCCAGGCTGGTCTTGAACCCCTGAGTCTGAGCAATCGTCCTACCTCAGCCTCCAGAATTCTGGGACTATAGGTACATGCCGCTGCCCCCAACTCTCTTTTCATGTGTTTCCCCAGCTCTCCAGGGATCAGCGGTTTGCCTTTTCCTTGCTGCACCCCTGTGGTGAGGGGCACATAGCCCATGCCCAGCAGTACCTTCATTTGTTGGGATAGCAAAGCTTTATTTTTTTCCTTCTAAGTATCCAAACACAGCCCTGCAGGCAAAGCTTCAAAAATGTAAGAGCTGTATGAATGCTATTGACATTATTATTAATTATTATTATTTTGTGCTGGAATCATGCTAAATTGCCTTGAACTGAGTATCCTCTGGAGCAGCCGGCATTACAAGCTTGTGCCATGGCATCCAGCCCACAACTGATATTAACAATCATAGTGACTAAGCCATCCCTGCACCGATTCTGATGAAGAATGCATCTGCATACGGCCACAGACCAAGCAGCTTAATCCAAAAACTCAAAGTCCAAAATGCTCTAAAATCTGAAACATTTTCAGCACCCACAAGTGGAAAAATCCACAACTTGAAACTTCAGTTCATGCACAAGATTATTCGAAGTAGTATGTAAAATTGCCTCCCAGCTGTGGGTATAAACTGCATAGGAAACATTAAATAAATGCCTGCTACTCTTGCCGGCATCCCAGTCCCTCAGCCGTCTTACGTACAGCAGATATTCTAAAACAATCTGAAGTCCTCAGTACCACATACAGTCACACACACATACACAAAGCCCAAAAAGCAGACAGAAAAAAATAAAAAAGCCTTCTTCTATCGTGGTAACTGGCAACTCTGATCGTATGAGTCCTACATCCTGACGTTACTCTCCGTCATTCCCACTGGATTGCTCGCGTGGAGGGGCAGATATTTCTTGCCCCACCAGGGCCCTGAAAGTCACACCTACTTATCGTCTTCCTGGCTGCTGCCTGCATTTATTTATTAATTTATATCAAATTATCAACATGAAACCTACCAACATATAATATTAATATATTATGTCAATATAACATATTATTAATATGTAGCAAATTAATCATCTACCTACTTGCTGGCTAAATTATTAATTTCTATTATCTTATTATTAATATATAATGAATGAGCCGATAATATATAACAAATCATATCTTGTTAATTTATAATGATTAATTATATCATGATAAGGTAATATAATTAATTTATTGAGTACTTAGAGTACAGCCATGAACAACCGCCAGCAAAAGACCAGTTCTGAAAGTAGAAAGTGTGGTGAATACATAATTAATAAAGAGGCAAATTGCTTCGCACAGTATAAGATGAATGCTGTATCAGGAGTAAGCAGGGGATTGGGAGAGCCAGTGGTGGGTGGAGTTCGGAGTTGTAGCTTTCAGTAGGATGGTCTGGGACGTCTCTTGGGAATGCCACAAGAGGAAGGAGATAAAGGTATGAAGAAATAGCTAGTGCAAAGGCTCTGTGGCAGTCTGGGAGCACACTCGACATGGCTGGGAACAGCCAGTGGGCCTGTGTGCTTTGATTGGAGGGAGTGGGTGAAGGATGGAGGTCCCAACCGTGTAGACCGCTAGGGCATCCTCGTCACTGGCTCCAATTGCAATGGCCCTGGAGGTGAAATGGTCAAGCAGAAGAGGCCTGGGAGTTACTCTGGAAGGACTGCGTGGCTCCTCCCGCTGCTCTGCTGAGAACAGGCTGAGGACGGGGGGAGTCAGGTGCAAGCCCCGCTGTGTCTTGCCAGGAGAGTTGCAATAACTTTAAATGCCCCTCACCTTTTTCTACTTCTGTGAACCTCTTTTCCGAAATCCTCTCCTGTGGCAGCTACTGAGGCGAAACGCAGTCGAGGAGGGGCCCACGGGGTCTGGCCTCCGTCTGCTCTTCTGGCATCACCCCAACCTGTTTGGTGTCTCTGTCCCTCACCGGGCGCTGACCTTGCTCTGAGATGACTTTGTGTGTGACTTCTCACTTTCTGTCCAGCACAGTCCTCTTGTGTCACAGCCTGCCTGTTCTGAGAGCCTCCCCAGGCTCTCCAAGTCAGGAGGACCTGCGAGCCCTCGTGGCCCGGGAGGCACCTGGCTCTGCGGAGCTCACGTACTGCACCATAGCTTCTCATGCCCGCCTGGCTCCTGCTCCTAACCTGAAGCCCCTGGACTCCCTTGGCGCCTTTGAAACGCTAGCGCAGCTTCTGCAGTGGTTCCCGTCAGCGGGTCTTCTTGTTCTGTCTTGCAGATTGAAGCGCTCGTGAAGGACATGCAGAACCCAGAGTCGGGGGTCAGAATGCAGAACCAGAGGGTCCTGGTCACCAGCGTCCCTCACGCCATGACAGGTGATGTACCTTGCAGCTTGGTCTTGGCGTGGAACACATCCCTCCAGAGGTCGGCCAACTTGGGCACACAGGTCACGTTTGGCCCACATCCCACATTTGCAAATAAAGCTTTATTGAAACACCTCCACAACCATTCCCTTATGTGCTAGTTTTGGCTGCTTTTATCATATAGTTAACATACGTATCTGTGCAGAGACTGAGCTATGGCCACAAAGCTGAAATATCTATTGTTTAGCCCTTTACAGGATAAGTTTGCTGGTTCCTCGACTCCAGTTTTCTTCTAAGGAGAGGGTCAGGAAGGAGGAGAAAGACATTTGAGAGGGGACTTGAAGTCTTTCCTCTTGGAAGATTATTTTAGAAAACTTTACTGTTTTTAAAAAGAAAACTTTACTATTTTTTCTTGCTTGTTTTGTTTGGTTTCATAAAATCAGGTGTCAGGGAAAAAATGCCAATTGGCAGTAAAGAAAATTGGGTTTTGTCTTACTCCACCGTTTCCTGCCTTCTAATTCATACATGGACCCTTATGAACTACCTCCTGGGTATGGACCTACTGGTTCCTCTCTGTGTAGGTTAAATACCTGTAGAACTTTTTTTTTTTTTTTGGTATATATGTGTGTGGTACTGGTGACAGGAACTAGGGCTGTTGCACTGAGCTACATCCCCATTTTGAGATAGGATCTCATTAAGTCACTAAGAGATACCCATGCTGGGCTCAAACTTGTGATTTTTCCTGTCTCAGCCTCCCAAATTGATATTTTTGAACCTACATTGTTTTGTTTTGGCTCAAGATGCCTTCTACTCCACAGGCTCCCATACCTGGTGCGATTGCTTGGAAGATGGGGTGCCCCCACCAGCAATGTGTCACTCAGGTTTTTTGAGTGCCAGCACCAGAAGAGCAACTCTGGCTTGTTGGAGGGAAAGGGAACCCCATTGGGATGCTGCAGACCAGCTCAGGAAGAGAAGCAGAGAAGAAAATATTTGGGAAAATAGGTGGTTCAGTCCTCCAAATGCCCCTTGCTAGCTGGGTAGCTGTGCCAGTCATTTTCCCGTTGCTAAGCTACAATACCACACTCCCAGCTTAAAAAAGAAGAGACTTATTTGCCTCACAGTTTTGGCGAATTCAGTCTGTGCTTGGTTGACTCCGAGAAAGAAATGGCATGGCAGAAGACAGCTGTTCACCACACGGCAATTGGGAAGCAGAGAGCAGGTGGGAGCCAGGGGCAAGAATCCACACTACCTGTTCACATCCTCAGTAACCTGCCCCTTCCAACTTAGCCTGACCTCAAAATGTGAGACTTCTGGGGGGCATTTTAGATATTAACCCTGGCATGAGCCCTACTTCAGTTTTTGTATCATAAAGCAGGAATAGCTGTCCCTCTCTGCATGCAATGTTGTAGGAATGGCGTGAAGCTGTGGAAGGGCCTGGCCCACAGCAGATGCTAAAAGGCTAGTGATGGATGGCCCTTTCCTGTGCTGTATCTTAGGCGCCCACAACCACGTGAGGGGAGACACGACCATCTTCTTTGTGCAGGTGGGGTCGTGAAGATGTAAAGAAATTCAGGGACTGGTCTCTATGTCACTAATGTTGTTCATGAGTGAGCTTGGACTTGAGCCCAGGTCTGTGGTTCTGGAGTCCACCTTCTCCCCCATCACTGCACCAGCTGCCTTCCTGCTTTGTGTGTGCATGTGTGTGGTTTTGGGGTCTGGGGAGGCCCGTATTCCACCAGAATAGGTGAATTCCAGCTGCTATAGAAGCAGACCACAGAGAGGAACTCTGGACAGTACCAGTGGCAGCCAATGTCCATCTGCCTCCTTGGGTAGCTGGTGGCCCAGGGCTTCCTGCCTGCACAGACCCTGTGGCGCCAATGCTGGTAGTACCGTTATATCATTTGCCATATTTCAGCAAGTAGTCTGGTGGAAGAGAGAACCTCAGCTTCTGGTTGGAGAGAGTGGGCCAGACTGATGGCTACCTGTGTCCATCTCTCAGCCTCTACTCTACTGTGGAGCCTTTAAAGGAGACTCTGGGAAGGATATGGACACACCCAGGCTACCTGGGATTTTAAGAAGGCACTTGGATGACTTTTGCTGTGTAACAGCCAACCACTGGGGAATCAGTGCAATCATCAGTTTTCTTGTCACTGAGGCCAAGTCCCTAACACCCACCCATGGTTTTGGGGCATTCAGTCCATGGTCAGCTGACTTTAAGGCCAAAATGGTGCAGCAGAAGGCATGACGGAGGAAAGCTGCTTACCTCATGAACGGGAGATCTGGGGAGGGAGAGGTGCCTTCCAAAGGCACAACACCTGTGATACAGGTCTTACGACCCAGCCACAGTACCTAACAGGACATTTAGCCAAGAATAGGTCAGTGGGTCAATCCCCTGATGAGTGTTGCACCCCCATGATCCTAAACCCTCCCAAAACCCCACCTCTGAACACACGAGACTTTAAGGGACATTCTGAATCTAAACCACAACATGCAGCTAAAAGCCACAGAAAAGAGACGGTCAGCTGCAATATTGGTGACGTGGGGGTACAGACAGACAGTGCTGAGTGTGTGTGGCCCAGAAGTGGACGCAAAGGGATGAGACACATGTTGCCCACAACAAGAGATATGGCTTATCTATACCTGCCTGTAGCTGTGGGCTGATATTTAAGCCCAAGGACTGAGTGAGGGGACAGAATGGCCTTCCTTGGAGGAGGGTACCAGAAGAGATGTCCCTTTCCCACCTCCAAAGCAGGAAATACCTTTTATGACTGTCAGCTGCAATGATCAGTAAGGAGGGGGTGGCAACGGAGTGTCAAACTCCACCACTTTTTCCGGGCATGCTGTACGAGCCAGCTCCCAGTACAGTCAAGGACCATGCTCAGCCTTTGGAAAGTAGGCTGGTGTTGCTGGGAAGTAGGGCCATTAGCGTTGATGGCATCTATCTGAGTTGAGGTCCCTGGCTCCAGGCACCTTGTCTTTCCTTTGAAATTTTAGTGTCCTTCTCTTACAAGGACTACCTTCTGCGTATGAGGTCAGAGAGCCCAGGCTGAAGAGGAGGCTAAGAGCTTTTGTGGGCTCCCACAGCAGCTCTGGAAATGATAGTCATACTTAGCTTATCTGGCCCTTGGATAAATCTAACTCTTTGGGTTGGGGAGTGGGTAAAGGACTCCATGTTCCTTCCTGACACCCCTGCCTGCCTTTCCTGCCAGTCTTCACTCTGTTGTTCCTTGCAAGAGTGTAAATGAGCTCCCATTCCATCCCTCAAAGATACAAATCAGCCCACCACACTACTAAAATAGGCACCCTCCTCCTACTCACATAAAAGAAACTTCACAACTTGACCTCAAAGGCCAAGTTCAGATTCTCCGGCTCCTCGGGGTTCTGCCTGTGAACTTGGGGTGTGAGGGAGCCAGTTCTGCCACCCTCAGCTCCCCTTCTCTTTTCGCCCTTGGCTTTGTTTTGCTCTCACGTGTCCAAGCTCCCTCCAGAGTCCCTCAAACAAGCTGGCCCCAGGTCTGGTTTATTTGTCAGCGTTTATACTTCATCTGTTTACTGTCTAGTTGATGAATAGCGATGCATGCACAGTTATCATGAGGTAAAAGAGCAGTACAGCAAGAGAGAGAAAGATTGACTAGTGTAGGGGGGTTGGACTGCAAAGCTGCTGGACTTGGGCCATGATGGTCCTGAACTACAGGCTGGAAAGTCTGGACTGGACATCAAGTGGGTGATGGGGGCTTGGGGGGGGGCTCTGAAGATTTTGGAAAGCTGAAGGACAAGATAATAGGTGAGCAGGGAGGAGAACAACCAGGAATCTGTGTGGAGGAGGGGAGGTGGTCCAGGCATGAGTTAGAGGGCTGTGGCAATGACCAGGTACTTCTCTGCTTTGCAGGAGGTGATGTTCTGCAATGGATCATCCAGCGGCTTTGGATCTCCAATCTGGGTAAGGGTTTGTCCTCTGGTTGGGTATGGCAGCCTGTTGTGTGTCCAGTACCTCGGAGGAAACTCAAGGGGACTTCGCCTGTGGTTCAGAAACATTGCCCTTTTTATGTTGAGCAGACATGACCTTTGCATACAAAACAACCAGAACTGAAAGCAAAGGCATCACTATTTGGGGACTAATAGTTATTTTAAAGAAAATGTCAAGAGCATAGAAATAACAGGACATTGAGGATGATTCAACCAAAAAAAAGACCTTTTGGAGGAGGGCTGCATGCAACTGGTCTAGAAAGAAGTGATGCTTGTGAATTGGTGAGGGGGAGTATGGAGGGTCTTCTTGAAAGAGAAGCATAGCATAAGCAATGGGGTGGAAATGGGATGAGCAGAAAATGGAAGGGGGAGAGGGGAAGTGGGGAGGCGTGGTGCCTGGTGATATGGAGGCAATGATGGGGTGGGAATGTCCCTGACCTCTCCACAGAGTCCAGGTTTGTCTGGAGACAAGTGAAAAGATGCCGTGGGCATCTTGTGAGCCTGGCCACAAAATGTGACCTGTATGTATTTAAGCTAGGATGTGAGCAGCAGCCTGAAGGGTAGATCAGGGCAAAAAAGAATATGGAGACCAGATGTCACACTAGAGAAAAAAAGTTTTGGACACAAAAGGCGTGATTCATTAGTGCTTCTCAGAAAGAATCAGCAAAATTTTCCTTTTTTTGTTGCAAATGTAGATAATTCCCACCAACTGGAAGGGCGTGAGAGTTAGAGTGACGTAGGTTACGAGCAGGAGGAGGTGCCTGCAGACAGATCTGTGGTTGGGACAGTGGACAATCAACATCGTTCCCTTTCTCTTTCCTCTTTGAGTGAGGAAATGTTTGTTGGTCAAGGAGAGACATTTGTAACCACTCTGTGGTCTCGGCTAGACTCTCAAGTGTCTACAGATACTTCTTCAGTCTTCCCACCCATCACCTTAAAGCTACCTGTAGCAGTTGTCCTGTGGTGCTCACTGTTTCAGACTTACTGGGCTGTCACTCCTGGGCACAAGATGCTTGTTCATATTCAGGTTCAGGAACTATTGCCCCACTTCTCAGAAGACAGGGTGCTCGCCTGGAGGTGGGGGTATTGGGGGTACCAGAAAATGAGGTTCTACCTTTGACCTCCACTCTGAATACCTGTGCTTGAACTGCTTCTCTCCAGAGGCACAGAACTTGGGCAACTTCATAGTCAAGTATGGCTATATTTATCCCCTGCAAGACCCTAAGAATCTTGTTCTCAAGCCTGACAACAGCCTCTACCGATTTCAGGTGAGTTTGGGCCTTGAACTTGGGTGTTAATGACAGGTTGTTGGCTGATTTTACTTGAGAAGATACGTGGTTGGCCCCCTACCCTCACAGATCAGGACTTTGGAAATGATGGAGGGAGCTTAGTTGGTTTTATTTCTTCTGTCCCAAGGCCAGGCAATCATGAGGTCACACTCAGTGGTTAATCATGCTTTCCCCATTGTCTTTTGTAGACACCATATTTCTGGCCCACCCAGCAGTGGCCAGCTGAAGATACAGATTACGGTAAATACTTCACCCCCACCCAGGCCTTTGGTTGTGCTTCTCGATGTGCTGTGTTTTGGTGGCATTTGTCTTGCTGTCGTCCGACCTTTATGTCAGCTCACATCTGTATTGGGAGCGCTCCCCAGGGGCAGGGACCGGGTCTGTTTAGCATCCTTTCCAGCTCACGGAGCACAGCAGCCTCATGCAGAGGGAAGCTGCTTAAGGGGGTTTGAAATATGAGGTTGATCAAACATGTCGTTGCTCTCTTCTTCAGCCATCTATCTGGCCAAGCGAAATATCAAGAAGAAAGGGATTTTAGAAGAATACGAAAAGGTACAGAGATGTTTCCAAATGGACTTTATTATAATGGAGTGAAAGATAGCTGCGACGTTCCCCCTCTTGTCTCTGTATTACTACATTCATTTGTATCTCCATCCATCCATCCACTCATCCACTTATCCATTTATTTAGAAGTTACCCACTAAAGTAAGATCGCCCCTGTCTAGCTCCAGTTTCTCCTGTTGTAATTTAAGCTCTTGCTTCTGTGGCCAGTGGTCACATAATGACAATCTTATTCGTCTTGCTGTCCCACAACAATATGTTTTAATTAATATGAATGTTAGCAGACAGCTTTTGATTAATGCATTTGAACTAAGAAAACAATCGTCTAGACTTTAGGGTGAGTGAGTCGGCTTTCTCCAAGAATCTGCCTTAGCCCTGTAAAGGCAGAGGGCAGCAATTTTGTTCTGCTTTGATTTTTAAAGGAACTTGTTTTTGGAACCACATGTGGTGGTGCATGCCAGTAATCTCAGCTATTCTGGAAGCTGGAGCAGGAGGATTGAAAATTTGGTGCCCCTCAGCAGTAGAGTGCTTGCCGAGCATGCATTGGGCCCTGAGCTCAATCCCTTGTAGTGCCCAAAACCAAGTCAAACCAAACCCAGCCCCATGTTTTCAGAAGGGCCAGCATTACATCCGTGTTTGGACTTGTCTTTGTGGATAGTTGATGCAATTCTGTTGTCGCATGTTGAGTTCCTATATTCTTTCCCATCCATGGTTCTCTCTTCCTAACCAGATGTGGAATATATTTCTTTTAAATCAAATAAACCAGAAAAGCAAGGCTGGCTGTGGAAGCTCTTGAGAATTCTGTGCTGCCTTGGAATGAACCTCGTGGTACCCAGAGGAGAAGGAGACTGGGCTGGAGTGCAGAGCGGGGAGCCAGGACATGCCCATGTTGGCTTAGGGCTTTCTGCCCTGCTGCATGTGGCCTAGCCATAGCCTGACTGGTTTTATTTTTGTTCTTCTCCTCTAGGAAAATTACAATTTCTTGAACAAAAAAATTAACTACAAGTGGGACTTTATCATTATGCAGGCCAAAGAGCAGTACAGGTGAGTGAAAGGAGGTCACACCTACCCTCCTGTTCTTTCTCCCTGTTCCTTCCTTTGTTCCCTTTTAATGAAAAGAAACCATTATGGGGTGTTTAAGTGCCAAACAGTGGGCGATACGCAGGGAATGAAAGGATGCAGTTCCTGGTGGGTGTGTGTATGTGTGTGTGTGTGTGGGGGGGGCAGGTGGACGGAGGAGGGGACCAGGACCTTGCTGTGAGCTGAGGACCACATAGGAAGCATTTGCAGAGCCAGCTGCAGAGATGACGTGGAACCGTGTAGCTGTGTAGGAGGTTTCTAGGTGAGGGGTGGTGATGGTGGCTGGAGAGGAGAGGTGGGGTGGGAGGAAGGTGCTTTGAGCAGACAGAACCAATGTACAGGGCCAGGAGAGTGCTGGGGCAGAACAGGAAGCATGCAAAGGGTAGAAGACAGCAGGAAGCTTGCTGGAGGTTTCTCCACAGGCCCTTGTGTTGAGGGCCATGAGGACCCGAGAAGCATTTCAGCAAGGGTGGGATATAGGCCTGAGGGTGTAGCTCACTGTTTAAAGTGCTTGCATAGCAAGTGCAAGGCCCAGGGTTTGACTCCCCAGCAAAACATAAAAATTGTCCAGGTGTGGTGGCACATACCTATAATCCCAGCACTCAAGAGGGGAGGCTCAGGCAGGATGATTGCTCTGAGTTCCAGGTTAGCCTGGACTACGTAGTGAGACCCTATCTAAAAAACAAACCAAACCAAAACAAAACAAATAAAACAGAGTGGGATATATAATCAGACTTGCATGTTAGGAACATGTCCCACTTCTGTGTTTTTTTTCCATTGTCCATGTCAGAATTGGAGCTGAGTCTCCTAGTGGGCTCTGCTGTGTCTGTGAGAGCCAGATGGGAATGCTAAGGAGCGTGGTTAGAGGTTGGCATGTCATAGCAAGTGTCCCCAACTCTCAGGGGCAGGAGTGCACAAGGTTTATTTCTTGTTTGAGTTCACATCCATTGTGGACCAGCTGACTCACTTTTCCTTGCTTAGAAGAGTCCCCACAAGGGGGAGAGCCCATGCAGGTCAATGTGATCCCCATCACCTGTGCTCACAGGTCACTTGGCAAGACATGTCTTATAGTTAGGCCCGACTTCCATGAGTGAGTGTGAATCGAGAGTCCTTCCAGGGGCCGGCAAAGTAGCACAGGCCAAGAAGGGCTGGGGGTCTGGGCTCATGACTATCAACATGAGTGATTCCTGCTAGCTCCGCCTCCCCCCTGCCAGGTGTGGACTCTGAGAGGTGTAGACTTGCCAGCATGCAGCTGGCCTGCCGGGAGACCTGATGGTCACAAAGCACCCCAGGGGTCTGAGTCATGAAGAGCGATGTCGTTGTACACAGTAACAGACAGGGAAAATGACTGTCCTCGTCACAGCAGGGATGTATTACTCCCAGTGGGGTATTAATGAAAGAGCTATTGCTGTTAGCCGTTGCTAACATGTTTCTCCCTGGGCACATTGGAGACCAAGCAGCCTGGGGTCGATTTCAAATCTGACACACGTGTGTTTGTCTGCAAGGTCTTGTTCTGTGAGTTCTTGGGTATTGGCTCCTGTTGGTGAGGCAGGAAGTGCGTAGAGTGGGCGTGATTGCCACTCCTAACCTCTACAGGTGAGAAACTGAGGCTTGAAGATGAGGCTGGGTGTGATGACTTGTGCATGTGATCTGAGCATTTTGGGAAGCTGAGGCAGGAGGATCTTAAGTTTGAGTCCAGCCTGAGGAACTTAGAGAGATCCTGTCTTAAAATAAAATGTAAAAAATGGGTCAGGGATATGGCTTCACAGGAAGTCCTGAATTCACACACACACACACACACACACACACACACACACACACACACACACACACACACACACTGCACTCAAACCGAACTGAAACACAAAACTAAAAGATTACTCGACAGTGGCAGAGCTTGGGCTACAATAATGCAATTCTTCATTCCATCACGGGCACAGGCTTTGCGTTTCTAATGGGCTCCAGCTCTGAGCTGGGCCCCAGGAACAGGGTGGAGATGTGCCTATCCCTCCAGCCTCCCCGTGGCCTCTGTGCTCTGAGCAGGTTGACCCCAGCCACGCAGAGGGCATAAGCCTTCCCGGCTGCCAGAGGTGCCCTGTAGCTTGGCACTCTTCTCTGATCCCCTGGCCTGGGATAAGTTTGGAGCCCCTCCCTCGTGAGTTAGCCCCCTCTTCCAGTCAGTTCCAGGTGCTGTTGGCTGAGCCATTCCTAAATTGCTCTCTCCTCAATGCTGGGTTTCCCCACTAATTTCATGGCTTAGCACGCAGGCTAAGGCCTCAGATTTAGCCCCCCAGCCCCCCTCCTGAGTTCCAGACTCAGCACCCACCTACCTAATCAGGACCTCGGGGGATGTCGTTCCTCAACTGAAGATGTCCACACTTGAGAGGCTCCCTCACTCCCTAAGCTTCCTCCCCTACTGTTACCCGCGTCAGTTCAAGGAACCCCATCCAACTCACCCCTCATCTGCGGTGTCCAGTTGTCCAATCCTGTTGCCACCTCCGGCACTGTCCCTTTTGCTAAATACGACTCTTGTCTGTCTCCACTTACCCCACCCTGTTGGAACCAGCCTTTGTGTCCACTGGACGTGGTAATGGCCTTCCGATTACTTCTCTGGTCCTGTTTTTCCTTTTGGTTGTATTTGTTTATTGTACTGGTGATTCCATCTATAGCATTCTCTACATCCACAGCTCTTACATTTTTTTTTTTTTTTTTCTGTTTTGAGACATACTTTCGCTAAGTCCCTGAATTGCCAGGTGGGGCTTGAACTTGCAGTTCTCCTGCCTCGGCTTCCAAGAGTGCTGGATTTACAGGTGTGCACCACTGTGCCAGGTGCCACTCTTGTTTTTGAAGCACAACAGGATCATGTCACTTGACCTTCAGTAAGTTACCAGAGAGGGTGCGCTCCTCAAATGCCACATTTGATTTTTCTTTCTTATGGGTGGTTGCTGCCCTCAGACCATCCCAAATGTAATAGCTCAAACAGCTGCAGTTCTTTTATTGCCTGCCAGGATCAGGAATTTGGGAAGAAGGACGTGGCTGGGCACTTCTGATGCAGAGCCTCTGAAGTGGCTGCAGTCAGATGGCTGGGGGTCCTGGCACGCCCAGGGATGGCTGGCATTCCTTGCTGTCTTCTGTAGCCTGTAGGTTGGGCATGTGGCCGGGCAGGACATGTGGTCTGGCTTGAGCTTCCTCATAGCATGGTGGCGTCTGGGCAGTTGGGTTGCTTGTGGGTTATAGGTAGTTCTCTGAACACACGAGGCAGCTCCCTGCCTTTTGTGGCTCAGCCTCAGAAGTGATGC
This sequence comes from Ctenodactylus gundi, assembly GCA_004027205.1. Lineage (NCBI taxonomy): Eukaryota > Metazoa > Chordata > Mammalia > Rodentia > Ctenodactylidae > Ctenodactylus > Ctenodactylus gundi. Next base: position 23,776 of record PVKB01003958.1, on the reverse strand, counting down.
AGTGTTCTGCTTGACACTGTCGATTAGAGACACTGCAGAAATTGACCTGGCCTCAAGATGAGGAGGTAGAAACCCTTTTGTCAATAGGAAGAGTGTCAAAGAATTATAGACATGGTTAAAAATCACCATGGAGACAACCCCCAATTCCATAGTCTGGTACTCTGTTCCCTTGTAGCACATAAAGCAGCTGGACTTTCTTCTTTCTCTCTCTTTTTTCTCCTTCCTTCCTTCTTTCCTTCCTTCCTTCCTTCCCTTCCCCTCCCTTCCTCTTTCCCTTCCCTTTAATCTCCTTCCCCCCTCCTCTCTCTCTCTCTCTCTCCTTTCTCTCTCTCTCTCTCTTTCTCTCTGACAGGGTCTCACTAAATCTCTATGTTGCCAGTCTGGGCTCAGACATTTGATTCTCCTGCCTCAGCCTTCCAGAGTGTTGGGCTTACAGGCCTACACCATTGGCCAGACTTCTATACATATTTCCTGATTATTTGTGTAATGTGTAGGCCCAAAGCTACTCAAAGGCCAGGACTCTGTGTTTGGTTCACCAATTCACCCCCAGCAATTGGACAAGAATGGAAGATTAACCAAGTACGTAAATGAATGAACGATCACAAACGTGCTGCTGATGTTGGAAGCATCATAGCTGACTGACTAAAATAATTCCTAGTTTTGCTGGCTCTCTTGGATTTCGTGTTCCTGACTTTCCTCCATCAATATCCACAGGAACACAGAAGAACAAAGTAGAAAAGGACCACTGGGTCAATTAGAAGTGACTCTGTTTATGAGGCAGGTGCCCATTAGGGAAAGCCCGCAGTGCCTTGGGCCGTTTCTGACCTGTGCTCCAGAGGACATGAGCTAGCTGACCTGGTAGGAAATCCTGTTAGGTTGTCAAGGAGAAGCCGGAGTGACGGTGTTTACACTTCATTTTCAGAGGAGGTTGGCAAAACACCCCACCGGAATGACGCTCTTCCCCCACCTGGCGCTCTGGAGGTTATTATGTTATTCACAGTACATTAATGAGGACATAAATCCCCCAGCTCTGTCGTGGAGAGAGCTTGTGCGTCATCGCACGTTGCCTGGGAAAACAAGTGCTAGTGCACGTGAACAGAGCTTGCTGTGGAAATGGGCCCGAACGGGTCACCACGTCATAAATACTGTCCCCTTACTCCTGGAGGAGAAAAGCCCCACATCACCTGCTAGCCGGAATGGGAGCAGGGGAGATGAGAAAAAAGAAGGAAATAGCCTTAGTGAGGCCAGTGGGACAGGCTCATAGTCCCAGTGCTCTTGGAGGCAGAGGCAGGACAATTACAAGTTCAAGCCCAGCCTGGGTACTTTAGTGATTTAGTGAGATCTTGTATCCAAATCGAACTCAAATGGCTCTCAGGCCTGGGGATGTGGCTCAGTGTGAAGGTGCTGGGCTTGATCCCCAGTACCAAAAAGAAGAAAGGAAAAGGGGAATAAAGCCCTGATTGGTAGGCACTCTTTAGAGTGACAGAAAAGAAGTGACAGGTGGGGAGAAGAGAGGACCATCTAAGACCCATATTTTTGCCTTCGCAAGCTTGGGCGCTACTTGCTGCCTGCCTGTTTATAGGTTAATTATGTTGTTTATCAAAGCCAGGAAACCATGAGAAGCTGGGAGTCAAATGCTGTCCCAAGCTGGTCATCCCTGCTGGCGAAGCTCATTGGATTTCGGGGCTGGTTACAATGTTGTGATCTAGTGTATTGTCAGTCTGTGCCATCAGGGAGGCTGGTCTCAGGGCAGAGACCCCACGTCTGCCTCATGCTGGCGGCATGGCCCTCGTAGGATATTTAATCCTTCTTTGCTGCGGTTCCCTGAACTGTGAAGTCAGAAACGGTCCCTGCAAGTGGAGTGTGGTTATCCATGCCTGTAATCCCAGCACTGTGGGAGGCAGAGGCAAGGGGATGGCTTTTAATCCCCTCGGAGACTTTAGTCCCAGCCTGGGCAATTTGGTAAGACCTTGTCTCAAACTTTAAAATATTAAAAAATGGGCTGTGAATGTAGCTCAGTATGAAGGTCCTGGGCTTCATCCCCAGTACCGCCACTACTCCTAACAACAACAACAACAACAACAACAACAACAACAACAACAACAACAACAACAACAACAACAACAAAAAAGAGTCACTGGGAGAATTAACCAGGACTAAACAAGTTAATGCATGCACAAGTACTTAGAATGGACCCAATACGTGAGCATGATATTGGCACCACTTGTTCTTATGGCACATAGGAGCTCCCTGGGCAGATGGGAGAGTGGTCCAGGTCACCAAGAATGGGGACAGGACCATGATGGACTAAAGATGCAGGGTTTCATTGGCCTTCAATATGGCCTTCAACATGGCTCTTGGTTTTTCAGGACTGGCAAGGAAAGGAACAAGGCGGACAGGTACGCGCTGGATTGCCAGGAGAAGGCATACTGGCTGGTGCACCGATGCCCCGTGAGTATCGCCCTCCCAGGCCCCCACCTCTTCTGACACCTCCCACCTCCTTCCTGGGACTCATGATAGCAGTGGCCACGTCTGCTGCCACTTGGGGTGCAAGTTGGATCTGCAGGGGAAGCATCCGGGCCCTGCCCACCAGGCTGGAAGAGGACACAGCTGATGCTGGGTGGGGTCTGCTCAGGGCCCACTTGGTGCTGCTAGGGAGGGAGAGAACTGAGTGTGTGGTTGCCTTTTATGAGGGCTGAGACTTATTGTTTGATTTTCGTCTACGACCGTACCTTAGGAAAAGACATAGAAGAAAAGACTAGAACACCAACTTCAAAACAGAACAATAAAATTAAATGAGAACAGAGATTCTGTATGACCAAAGCCAACCAGTGTGTCTCTCCATTCCTTTTTTCCTCCCCTGGATCTGGGCCCCAGCAGCTGAGACGGGAGGAGGAGAGGAAGGATTTGTGTGTGCTAAGCTTGGAGCACACTGGTCCTGTGGCTCTGGACCGTTAGTGGCCATTAGTTAGTTAGTTACATCCCACTATTAGTGGCAGTTAGTTAGTTACATCCCACTATTAGGGATGTAACTCACCCCCGCTCATCACTGGGAAATGGTAGTCCCATTACCCAGGGATGCAGGCTCTGCCCACCCCCTCCTGGGGGTTAACTCCGCTGCCTCAGTTTCCTCCAGTGTCACACCTGTGTGCTGCTTCTGGATCATGGGAGGTAGGAGATGTGAAAGACATTCTAGAAGCTGAAGAGTTTGAGACAGATGTTCTTTCTCTTTCTTGATGGTTTCCTTATCTGCTGCTAGGAACCAGAAACCCTCAGAACCAGAAAGTGAATTGGGTCAGGCCTGGTGCTGAAGCCTATGGACTTGGGTCCCAGTAGAGTTTGGCTTTTGTTTATTTTCTTTCTACACTTAGAACAGATTTTATTGAAGGCGTTCCCTCTGGAGGGGTGTGGGTTTGGAGGCTGTGACGCTGAGAATAAGGTCCTGGGTTGATCTCCAGCAGTGTGTTTAGTTTCTCTTTGCTTTAGGGGTCTGCCTCTCAGGCAGGGTCAGGGAACCTTTTATCCTGCCACAAGCCACTTGGATATTTATGACATTATTCAGAGGCCATACAAAATGATCAACTTAAAAATTAGCCTGCTGGGGTTCAGATGTAGCCCAGAGGTTAAAGTGCTTGCCTAGCAAGCACAAAGCCCTTGGTGAGATTCCCTAGAAAAATATGAGCTGACTGTGGTGGTACACGCCTGTAATCTCAGCACTCAGGAGGCTGAGGCAGAGTGAGACCCTCTCTTTCTCAAAAAATTAGCATGCTATATTTAATAAACATTAATTATTATATAGTTAACTCCCCTGTAATGTGATGGTTGCCTTGGCCAGGCCGGACCACGTGATTTCGTGGGCCTTATGATGATTGTACAGCCTGTGGGCCGGATGTTCCCCACCCCTGCTCTAGGGAGACAAGATTGCAGCTGACTAGCACAGGTCCCTGGGCTGGGTATGGATGACGTAGCACAGGGTCCTGAGGACACCGTGACGCATCCCTCCCCCTAGACTCCCTTCTGAGTGAGGTCTTTATATGAACCATACGTGTGTCCTTGGTTCCAGAAGAAGCATGCCCTGGTGAGGACTAAGGAAATAGTGGGTGTACCACTCATTCGGCAAGGTTCTCCCGTGCCCAGTGGCACCATGACCACGAGACCCCGGCTCCTTGCAGGGTGGAGAATGGCTTCTGTTGTCCACGCTGAGACTCCACGGTATGAGAAGGCCAAAGTGGCGGTATTCCTTGCAAGGAGACGTAGGCTGGCCATGCCTGTGACCTGCCCCAGGACCCCCTCCTCCCTTCTGCCCTTCATCCAAGGATAAAAAAGAGTCCTAGGTCACCAGGTTCTCCCCAGATCTCACGCAGTGAGCACTCAGTCTCCAGCAGGAAAGCGGCTGTGTGGCTCTTCACAGCGTGACACAGAAGGACGTGTACGTGACAGCGTGTGTCTGACCGCCCGTCCCTCTCCCCCCTGCCATGTCTGTCACCAGGGCCACAGTCTTGCCTCCTCCCGCATCCCCTTCTTCAGTCCCACTTCCTCCACCCCCCACCCCTGCTGTCATTGACACTGTTGTCATCCTCACGCATGCTGAGCCCTGTGCCGAGCGGCCTGCGCACATCTGCGTCTTTGCCTCAGGTCTGTAGGCAGCGTGATCATTCTTGTCACACTGATCAGCAAGCTGAGGCTCAGGGCTGTTGCTCACTGACCCGCAGTTGCACAGCTCGGAAGTGCAGGAGCATCTACGTGCGGGTGACTGGTGTCTTCCCCCGACGTCCCCTTGCCCTTCTGCCTCTCATATCAATGTCACCTGATGATGTCTCATGCATCTCAGTGTCGGCGGCGTAACCTCCTCGGCCATTGCCTGAGTCACTGCTGCTCCAACAAATGTAACAGCTGGGTTCCAGTGTGCCTGGTCCCTCTTCGGTGGCTCTGGGGACTTGAGTGCAGGGTGAGACTCTGACGTACTTGGAGGGACCCAACACCCCAGGCACACAAAACTCTTCTTCGTATTCAATCTCCCTGACTGCTGCTTCCCTCCATGAAAACCGTACCAGTTGTGCACATCTGGAATCAGGCAAGAGGATCACAAGTTTGGGACCAGCTTGGGCAGCTTAGCAAGACCCTGTTTCAAAAAAAAAAAAATATTGTGATACTAGAGATCAAATCCAGGATCTTCACTATATCCCTAAGCCTCTTTATTATTATTATTATTATCATTATTATTGATGCTGCTGTTGTTGTTTTGAGATAAGGTCTCATTGAGTCACTAAGTTTCCCAGGCTTGGCTCAATCTTGCAATCCTCCTGCCTCAGCCTCCCAGAGCACTGGAATTACAGGTATGTACCACCATGCCTGATTTTAATTTCAAGAGAAAAAAATTTTAAAAAGGACTGAGGATGTAGCTCAGTGGTAAAATGCTTGACAAGCTTATATGAGACCCTGGTTTTAATCTCCAGTGCCGGAAAAAGTAAATGAGGCAGGAATGCAGCTAAGTCATTTCCCAGCTCTCCTAAAACATTCTCTACCTCTCATTGGTCTGCACAGGCAGACAGTACTCAGTCTAAGGAACATCTCAGACAGGAACAGAGCAATCTGTCTGAGAAGCAGGGGCAGCCCCTGAGCCAGGCTGCCAGACTGTCTCCAGGAGACCCAAACAAACTGTCAGCGCGGAGGGAACAGAGCCAGCTGTGGCAAACCCAGCATCCGCTCTGTGGGCGCCGAGCAGCCGCCCTGTGGACTGAGTGCAGCCACCTGTTGTAGAGTGCAGTCACCACTACTGCAGTCACCAAACAAACTCATTCACGGGTGCGTTTGCCTCTTCATGGCCCATGAAACCCGCGGTGGGTCCCAAATCAGTTCCAGGTGAGCAGTTAGGTGTCAGACATAAAACGACAGCTAGAAGTCATTGAGCACCTCCTGCATGCTCGCTTGAAGCTCTTGGCACAGGTTGCCTCTGTCACCCCCGGCAGCTATGCGGTGAAGTGGGCTGAGTCATCGCCCCATTGCTCAGATCAAGTTCAAGTTCAGCCTGCTCCAGGCTGGGATGTGAACCCACATCTGTGGGATGGCTAAGCCCTGCAGGCTGCTAGTGTGCAAGGAGCAGGCCTCCTCTGTCAGCTCCGCTAGCTCAAGATCGACCCAGATCACCCTCGCACGGGTGGGTCGCCCTCTCTGGGCAGCAGACCCAAGCGCGGAGGAGGCTCCCCGAGCTGTGTGTGATCTAAGGTGGGCGTGCGGGGTGGGGCATGTTCCTCGATGCTGTATGAGGGATGGCATCACCGCCAGAGGCTGAGATCAGACGCAGTGGTGGCCGCTGAGGGATCTGACCCCAATTCCCACCCACAGCCCAAACCCCACGCGTGACTTAGCATCCTGGAGTGGAGGATCATGATCTTCCTCTTTTATTCTTCACCTGCCTGGAGCAAAGTACAGATCAGGCAAATAGTTAATCCTGCAAGTGAACACAGGGAGAGGCAGGTCCTCGAGCCAGTCATTTTGGGAGCCCTCCACTGTGACTCGGTACCTTCCGAGGCTGTGGTCTGTTGCACAGCTTGGTTTTGTGGGCAGAGCTGCTGTCTGTTTGGGTGCCCTGCATCAGACGATGATGCGTCCAAACAGCCAGCTAAGTGGCCTTTGTTTTAGTGACACCCGTAATGCGCGCTCTGCAGATGGGGAGATGCCTGGCCTCCGTTTCCCGCCATGCCTGGGCTCCGTGCTTCCAGACAGAGTGGCAAAATAAGTTAAAGTGTCTCCAACACAGTGGAACATTGTGAAGCTCTTGACGTGATAGTTTCGAATGCCTCTTATGGACCAAAAAATAAAAATAAAAAAATAAAAAATAAAAAATAATAGCCTGACATGCAATGTCATATCTTAAAAAAGGAGAGAGCATCCCATCTACTCTGGTTCAGATTTGTTTTTAAAAGTCAGCATATATGTTGTGCATGTCCACCGTATGTCAAATGCTTGTGAGCTGGTGGAGGCCATTTGGATTATGAGCCAAGACAGACATGGCCTGTGACCTCAAGCAGCTTACTACAATCTAGCGGAGAGGCAAAGACTAAAACTGTTACACCAGCTATGAGCATGTACACAGGGAATGTAGGGCCGGTGGCCCTGCATCCCAGAGGGGTTACAGGAATGCTTTTCCACGCGGTGACTTGCAAGGCAACATGCGCTTGGAGCAGACTTCTTACCCTTTCCCCCAAAACTGTTCCCATCATTCCAGTCTCATCTCTCTGTCTCTGTCTTTCTCCTCCATCTTCCCCTGCTTTGTTTATAAGAACAGTCTCGTGCTTTGTCTTTACTGTCCCATGAGTCAAAGGGTCTCATGCATTAGGGGAGAGAGTGGGGACCAGCGAAGGTGATGAGATGTAGGGAAGGGACAGCAGTGACATGGTAGGGGATTGCCAAGCATGCACATCAGCTCCCACGCTGCTGCTGCTGCCCAGGAATGCTGATTCCTTAGAATGTCACCTCCCCCTGAAGCACTTGGTGCAAGTACATAAGGTCCTTCCCTTAGCCTGAGCCACCGGGCAGTTAGCAAATTGTGTCCTTCCTTTAAACCCAATGGTGCAGTTAGGGCATCCCACCCCAGGGTTTGCAGTTGCTCTGATTTGCAGAGAAGCTGGCACATCTCTGGAGGGCTTCCTGTGGGTCGCCCTAGGGCAGAAAACGTGGGCTTGCCTCCTGTGCCTCAGGGTGTGTGGTGTGTCAGTCGCTCTTACTTCCCGTGACTGACTTTCAGCTCAGGCTTATCTTGAACAGAGCATTCTCCTGTGTGCAGAATCTGTGTCATCAGTGTTCTGGTGACCATCGCAGTGGGCGAGGATGATGAATGAATGAATTAGTGAATGAATGAGCTGGGACTGTCCTAAGGCAGCAGATGCCGAGAGGCAACCTCTGAGGGTGGGAGGGGGTTGAAAGCAGTGGTCCAGGTGGAACCCCTGAGACCGAGAAGGTTGCTTCCCATAGAGAGGCCGAGCCCAGGAAGTGCTGCAACCAGAAGGAGGTGTCTGGCCTTCTCGTAGAGCTGGGGAGGAAGGCTGGGGTTGGGGGTAGGCTGAGTGGAACGGGCTGGCAGAGTAATAAATCCTGGAAGTGGAGGTGGCTGTGGGTCTGACAGTCCAAGGCTCTGTGGTCCGGGCAGCTGGGTGCCTCTGTGCTGATTTTGATGATGCAGGCACATTGGAGTCCAGGATGGTGACAGAGGGAGATGAATTTAGGTAGCGTGCAGGGCAAGTTCTTAGGAAGATCCAGGTGACCAATCCGAGGCTTGAGGCGATGTCCCTGCTAATACTGCTGAAGCAGTGAGTGCCCACAGAGGCAGGAGGATGGGCCTGTGGGTGTGTGTGCATGTGAGCGTGCGTATGTGTGAACATGAAAGTGTGTAAAAAGGTGTGTGCATATATATGCAACTGTCTGTGTTTACACCCAACTGTGGAGGGAGTACTTTCCGTGCTGGGTGGAGGGGACAATTTCTAGACCCCACCTTAGGCAAGGGTGTTATTCCGAGGGCCACACTTCCCCTTTTCCTACTCGGTGAGATCCCATTGAGGGCTGGTGTGGACTTCTGATTGATCTCTTCGTGGCACTTATCATGTCTTTTGCGTGATTAATCCCTGAGCGGCTATCTCCACTACAAAAGTGGAAGTGCCTCAGTGTCTCTAAAGCAGGGCTCATGTGACAGTCAGCAGCTCCCTAAGGCTGTGCACAGTTTACAGCACCAAAGTGCCTCATGAGTATTTTTTGAGGGGGACCAGGAGTAACAGCTAGGGTAAAGATGGGGGTTCCCTTTTCTTGTCTTCCTTGTCATCCACTAGCTCCATCTTTTTTTTTTTTTTTTTTTTTGTAATATTGGATATCAAGCCCAGTCTACTTCCCTAGTAGCCCATTTTTATTTTTGATTTTTGAGACAGGTTCTCACTAAGTTGCCCAGGCTGGGCTCAGACTTGCAATCTTCCTGTCTCAGCCTCCCAGAGTGCTGGGATTACAGGTCTGTATCACCAGACCTCTCTTTATTTCTCTCTCTCTCTCTCTCTCTCTCTCTCTCTCTCTCTATCTCGGCCTAGGCTGTAGGCCAAATATTTACCTCCATGGTAGCCTGTTGAGGCAGATTGCCTGATCTAGCAAATTAAATATTATATTTACATTCCAGATAAGTAACAAATGATTTTATATAAAAATGTATTTCCTATTAAAATACATTTTGAGTTCTAGTATAAATATACAGTACATAAAAATATTGAGACACAAATCATTTACTGCTTCTCTGTACTTTGCTGGACATCACAGTATTCAGTCTGGCAGTCCTGCCTCTGGGCTAAGAGTTTTTTGATTCTGTTGATGAGGCTGACCTCATGGAGAGAAAGACAGGCGCTTCTCCTGTACTCATTTGTCCACTCATCTGACTATCCATCTCTCCACTTATGAATATATCTATCTCCTCATACACATCTACTCATCTCTCCGTCCATCCATTTCTTCCACTTCTCAATCTATCCATCCCTTTGTCCATCCATCCATCATCTATCCTTCCACCATCCCCAAATTCACATGCCCATTATCTGTCCTGCCATCCCAGAATGGCCCCAAGAAGCTCTCACCTCACCTGGAGGGTACGCATACCCTCGTGTCTCACTATGAGCTAGGCCACGAGTCCTCAGTTCAAATCTTGCAATCGGCACTTGGCCAAGACCCAAAATTAATAGAAAACTGGAGACTCCTCCTATGGTGATTCTTTTACTGTGTTTATTCTCTTCAGCCGGGAATGAACAATGTGCTGGACTATGGCCTGGACCGAGTGACCAATCCAAATGAAGTGAAGGTAAACCAGGTAAGTCTCCTGCACTGTAGAGACATTGTAGATCCTGGCAGGGCCCAAGCCAGGATCTTCACTGGGAAAGGTCCGCATGCCCACCGTGTCTGAAGGGGAGTGCTTTTTCCCTTCTAGGAATGCCACAAGGAGGAGCACTACATCTTCACGGTGGTGGGTCAGGGGGGACGGAGGCCATAGCTAGGGTCCTGAGCAGAGAGAGATTGTCAATGGAGAGAGAGAAGAGAATCTGGAGTGCACAGGTCAGAGCAGATGGCATCTAGGTGGTTGGTTTTCCATCTCTCCTGAGTCACTTTCTCCTTTGAAAACCAGATGAGAATTATGAACCCAACGATGCAGAGATATCTTACCTACAGTTCCTGCTAGTTCTTGGTTCCTGAGAGGATGACAGGCCCCAGGCTCAAATACCCTCCAACCAAATTTTGATGAAAACCTTACTGCATGCCAGAGGGACTAGAACATCATGCATTCTCTCATATCCCAGTGGGGAATCTTTCAAAGACTCTCAGACTCTTTACTTTAAAAGGCCCCTTTCCACAGATAGGCTACTTTTCATAATGGATGGCCAATTTCTTGTGTATGTTTGTATTCTCCTTAAAGACATGCTGCTTCCAAGCTGTCCAAATCACGTCACTGTTGACTCTTGAGGGCAACTAGCTCTTTAGCAGGTTGAACTGTGCATCGTGGGGTGATTACCACTATCTCTGGCTGCTACCCATTTGATTCCAGGACTTCTCCCAACTCCCCACTCCCAGCCCTGACAACCAAAAATGTCCCTAGACATTGCCTAATAGACCCTGGCAAGGAAGTTGAAATCGCCTGGGTTGGGAACCACTAGCCCCAGCAAGCCAGCCAAAAATCTATTTGTTTGTCTTGGATGGTTTCACTGCGTTCTGTCCAGCATTGTCTTTGGGCACAAGGGTCTGTCAGCTCTCTACCGTGTCATCTGTAAGGCTTGGCAGTGCCTTGAGGAGAGAGTGAAGGCCTGAAGGGTTATACCGAGAAGGGAGGAAGACAGAAGGGGAGGAAGAAAGAGACTACAGCAGGAAAGGAAGGGATGAGGCAGCTCGAACACACATGGAGAGGGACACCGAGGCTCTGGAGAGTGTCACAGGGGGAATTGTTAGGTCCCTGTCCACCAGCCAAAGCGACCTGTCCCTTGACACATGTGTGGCGCCATCAGCCTCTCCAGGGGCAGCTATTTCCATATCCCTCTTGTCAGATAACAGATCACTGTGGAGGGCTTGTAGGCTCAGTTGCCATGGAAACCGAATCATTGAGTAAAATACAGAGCTCGGGTGGAAGATTTGCTTTTTTTTTTTTTTTTAGTGGATAACGGGCTTCTCTGGAAACCTGTTTTCTGTGGAGGAAGGGGATGGCAAAAGCAGAAAGCATGTCCCTCACTCTGTCCTGGGTGGGCAGTGGGGACTGTGGGAGCACCGCTCTGTCTGGGACTCAGCTGGGTGCCCCCGGGGGGTCTGGGGTAGGACCTTCACCTCAGCAATTTGGGAGGCAGGAGCCGAGCTGCTCCATCTACGATGTGATGGTTGAGGCGGCTTCCAAAGAGCCTGGCTGGGGTAGTCCCCATGGAGGAGTGCCTTCATGCTTCCCGGCCTTGCAGGAGGGAGGGCCTGTGCTTCTGGCTTCTAGAACCCTCCCCTGCCAGCTGGCTGTGCACTGAGCCCGAAGCCAGAGGGGGGCTGTGTGTGTGCTCCGAGGAGGGACCCTAACCACTGTTCTTCTCCTGTTGCTTACACCCTGTCTCTCTTCTTTCTTTCCCCCAGCTCTCTTTCTCCCGTCTGGGCATCATGGCTGCCGTGGAGTCACAAGACCAAGCCCCGTGGTCCTCACACTCCAGGCCTCTGGGGCCCTTCCCTGCCTCAGAGCCTGTCACACCCCATGAGGCTGGGCTGGAGGCCGGCGCAGTGCTTTACTTGTTGGAAAACTTTCCTGTCACCCCAGGGTTTCTGTTTTCTCCATTTACCTGGCCCGAGAGGAAAGGGTGGCTGAGAATGGGCGGTGTCTTCACAGAGCTTTGAGAGGGAAGAAGTTTTGTGTTTTGTCTCAGTTTAGAGAAGAACTCTGTACTGGTTGGAAGAGAGAGGTCATTTCTGAGAATGTGTGTATTCCCGAAAAGGTAGCTATTTTCCTGAACGAGGGGCAAAAAACCCCACCAAGCATGAGACAGGAGGCTGCTAGGTTGGCCAACGGCCAGGTCCCCGGGGATCCACTCCCTGAGGCCGGTGGCTACTAGTTGGCAAGGCTGCCCAGCCCTGGAAGGACCTGGCCGTGGGTCAGGAGCTACTTGGGAAGTATTCCGACACCTTGAGGCACATGGGATGGCAAGTGTGCACCGTTCCCCCTCCCTTTACTTCCGAGAGGATTTGGCCTCTCAGTGAGAACCCTGAGCCGAGAGCAGGCACGGGCCTAGCTACCGGCAGCGATGTGTCCAGGGGCTGGCCCTTCTCCCCCAACCCACTCTACCCCAGGAAGTGCAACACATGATGGAGTTTGGTGACATCCCTAGACGTCACCGGGTGATGAGAAGCAATGCCGGGTGCTAAGGAGAGCGGAGCCATTGGCGCGAACTCACTCGCTGCCTGTGGGACTTGGGCAAGCCCTTTAGCCATTGAAACCGCAGTTCCCCTGTGTATGAAATGGGAATAGCAGCAGTTCCTTCCTCAGAGGATTAAACAGGATTCGTTATGGGAAGCGTCTAGTCTAGTATCTGATATTCCACCAATAGTGGCTTGTTAGCATGACTGTCTGTGTGACGAGGAAGGTGATTTATGGGGTCTGGTAGACCTGTGATCCCAGTTTGGCGCTGAGCTTAGTCAATTTCCTCTTCTGACCTTATACCTTTTCCTACTCTGGCCGGAGCTGGATTTCAGTCTCTTTGCCTAGTGCCATGACCAGCTGCAGGACAGCACAGGTCACACGGCACGGCACGTGGACCAGTGTGTGGGTAAAGGCAGAGGAATGGCTCCTAGGTATTGATATAATGTGCTCTGCAGACCTCTCAGCCGGGAGCTCTCAGTGAGTCAGCGGGCAGTGTCCCCGCCCCCATCCTTGCTGCCCTCCAACAGGAACGAACTGCTTTCTCTCAAGGCTCCTGTATGGACCTGGCTGGCTAATGTTTGCTGACGGCTTGCCGTGCCAGGCATGGAACCAAGTGCTCCGCATCTAGCACCAGCTCAGGGAAGCCCACCTCCACCTGAGGAGCTGGGGGTGTGGTAGAGGAGTGTGCGTCCTGGACACACAGCCGGGAGCTGGGATTCAATTCAGATCTTTCTAGTTTATAGCTCAGAACCACCCTCAGGGCCACTCCACGAGCAGGTGACTTGTATTGTCACCTGAGGTCCCACACGCAGAAGAGCCTTGCTTGATTTATGGTTCTGTTGCCATGTTAAAATTCGTTTTGCACCGGGCCCTGCATGCTGTGAGCAAGGACCTGGCAGGACCCGTGTTTGCTTCCATCAGTGGCAGTCTGTCTGAGGACAGCTGCTGCTTCTCGCTTTTCTCATCTGCTTTTTTGTTATTGTTGTTTGTTTTTGTGGTACTGGGATCAAGTCCAGGGCCTTTGCACTGAGCTACATCCCCAGCCCATTTTTCAGTTTTGATTTTGAGACAGGGTCTTAGTAAGTCCCTAAATTGCCCCGGCTGGGCTCACAAGCTTATGATTCTCCTGCCTCAGCCTCCCAGAGTGCTGGGACTATAGCCCTGCACCACCAGACCTGGTTTGTCCGCTTGGACAAGCAGTTGTCGGATTTCGGGGTTCCGCAGCTGCCACCCTCTGTAGTCAGTGCGGGTTCCTGCTGGCTTTCCCCATCTTGCCTCTGCTCCCACCGGGGTTTCTTTGGGATTCCTACCGGCTGCCGCTCATTCCACTCCCCCTTTCCTCCGCCCCTTCCGGCGCTTCCCTCCTCCTCTGGCAGTGGCCTCAGGGCCTCTGCGGCATGGCCCTGACCCCTGTGGCTCTGTGACAATCGTCCGCAGCCTCCCTCAGCTCTGGCCACAGAACTGTGTAAACAAGTCTAGTTGTGTCCCTATTTGGGCAAGCCTGCAAGTGAAAAATAGTAAGTTGTTAGAATTCCAAGAATGCGGAGCTCGGAGAGATTCCTGAGGCAGAAGCCGAGGTGTGGCAGCGAGTGTCACTTCAGATGAGGGACGCAGGGTGGCTTTCCTCCGAAGGGCCAGCTTCTGAGAAAAGAAGGGACTTGCGTGTGAAGTCCTGGCTGACAGATGTTTCTTCCTATTTTATCACGAGGTGGCTTTCTTTGAGTTGCCCAGAGTTGTGTGTGGGTGTATTTTTAATAACTTTACTTCAAAATTATGTTTTTTATGACCTCTGGCTAAGTAATAATAATAATATTGATAGTAGTTTTGCAAGATTTAGTGAATAAAAACACAGGATTCCTGGTTAAAATTCAATTTCAGATAATAATTCTTTGTTTCAGCATAAGTACTTTCCAACTATTGCCTAGGCAGTGTTTTATCTTTTGGTAAAGACTACACTATCATGATATATGTATCATATATTGGCAACAGGCAATTTAATTAATTGCCAGTTAATTGCCTAACTAATTGCCAATCTTTGTTGGGTCTCCACACTATGCCAAATGCCTATTACATTATCTTATCCAAGACCCCCACCCCTACCACCTTTTTTTGAGATAGGGTCTTGCTCTGTATCCCAGGCTGGTCCTGAACTCACTATGGACCCCAGGCTGGCCTCAAACTCACAGCAATCCTCCTGCCTCAGCCTCCTGAGTACTGGGATTACAGGTGTGCACCACCACACCTGGTTTATATGGTGCTGGGGAATTGAACTCAGGTACTTAGCGCTTGATAAAGTTTATTAACCACTGAGCCATTCCTCCAGCCCTTCATCACCTTCTTTTCACAAATGAAAAGCCAAAGTCACCAGGGCTTTGATCTTTGCCTGACCCCAAGCCCCACATTCGTTCCCGGATCACTGCCCATCTCATCAACCCAACTGTCTTCCCGTCTTTTAGGAAAGTTCAGGATTCCTTGCCTGGCCCCATCCTTATACCCCTAAGGGGTCAGAGACAGCCAGGACTCAGTCTAGAGGAGCAGCTGCTTTTAAAGCTAGAAATAAAAGCTAAAAGTCACAAAATCCAAGGCAGAGGCGAGAAAGCCTCAAAGACAACCAGGTCCTGTCACAGGTTGAACATTCATTCCTAACCCAAAAATTGAAATTTGAAATGCTCCTCCCAAATCATCACTTTTTGAGCACAGATTGGACGCCACAAGTAGAAAAGATTATGCCATGAAATTTTGCCTTCTGTGCAAAATCATTAAAAATAAATAAAATTACCTTCAAATCTAGGTGTATAAGGTATCTATGAAGCACAAATGGATTTCATTTTAGTCTTGAGTCTTGTCCCTAGGATAGTTCTGTTTATACCAGCAAGTAGAAAAAAGCCTGTGAAACCCTTCCGGTCCCGAGCCTGTGGGGTCACAGGTGCTCAACCTGTATTAGACAGTGGGCTGCACTCTAGTTCCCAGAAGGAAGCTGGGAATTCCGGGAACAGAAAACAAACTGCAAACTACAGCATAGCAGCTGAGTCTTAAAAAGATAATAGCAGTGTATAATGTGAAAAAAAATATTTTTAAATTAGAGAATTGTGAAGACTGAGATAATTGCCCCAGAAGGAAATTAATTAGGCTAAGGGAAGACCAGGTAACATAGAGTAGAAGTATGTATGTCGTGTGTCCATAACTTTCAAGAACAACTTCCTGTGGAGTACAGAGAACCCCAGGGCAGCCGGAGCCCCCGTCGGTCCCTGTGTGTGTCCATTCAGGAGATCCGAGCCCTGGGTGCTGGTCATGGGTCAGCGGCTGACAGGAAGTATGACTACAGGTCCCTGGCACTTGGGAGGAGTGCATTTATGACTCTGGCTGCTGAGCGTGGGCTTAGAATGATAGTGGCCTTCACCATCATTAGTGTTAATTAAACAGTGTTTCCGGTGTTTGTGTTTCATCGTGTGATTGGGGTTCTGGCTCTCCCTTTGTTTTTAACTTTCAATTAAATAGCTAGGCAGTCATTCCGTGCAGCATTTTCGGCTTCAGGCAAGGCAAGGGAGGAACTGATGAGGAGAGCAGGCAGGCCGTTGGGAGAGAAGCAAAACCCTCAATGACTTCCTGTTTCCCATGAATCATTTCTTCTGCTTCGCAAAGGGAAGAGCTGGGTTTGAATCAGGTCTTGGCCAATGACAAGCCTGAAGATGTTGAGAAAGTTGCCCACGACTTCTTGGAGTATTGGTTTCCACAGCAGAAAAGATTAGTATAATAAAATCTCCCATATTTATAAAGAAGGCCCTCGAAAGTGAAAATTGCTTTGTGGTAGTTGCTGGACAGTTATTATGCAACGTCTGGCTTTACCTTTGAATGGAGGTCACAGATCATTAGATACTAGTTTGAATAATCCATTTCAACAAGACTGTGACAGAAGATCCAATTATACTAGATTTGAATCCAAGTCCTCTCTGGCCCCACGAGTCCTTTCCTCTCTGAAATGAGTGTCTTCTAAAACATGGCCTTGCGTTGACATAGAAAGAGAGCAAGAAAAAAGTGTGGTTGCCAAAATATTTAGATTATCTGGGGAGTGTTTAAACATTTTTTAAAATGTTCTATTAAACTTACAACAGCTCCCTTTTTTCAGGCCTCCAAGCACACTGCATTAAAGTCTTTATTTCTTTTCATATTTGTTGAGCATCTACCCTGCTTCAAACTTTATGTTGGGAAGATAGACATAATCTTCCTGCTCTTTGTGATGCTTTAATGATGATACGTACATAAGTTAAAAAACAGCCACATAAATAAATGTGTAATCAAGTTGTGATGAATGCTGTGAAGGAGGAGGTCAGAATGTGTGTGCCCAAAACAGAAACTGACCTGAACTTGACCTTTCTGAGACAACTCTCCATACTCCCCTGCCCAATGAAAAGGAATCATATAAAATTATACAAAAGCAATCCAGAGAAGCAAAATGAAGTGGATTAGAAGGGAGAGATGAGTATATAACATTCCCTATTGGGTCCATCTTCATCTCTTGTTAAAGGGCTTATGAATCAATGCTTATTTTGAGCAGTATGAGCCTCAGATTTCTGACTATTGTAAGTGAAGATTTGGCTGGGTTCAGCAGCATGGATACTAGCAGCCGCAAATGAAAAGGCTCAGCTTGAAATAGGAGTCAGCACCAAGCCGCCCTTGGACACAACCAAAGCTGGAAAACAGCCTGGAACTTCCACTGTGCTATACCTCAAAAAGTTGCATGGGGACTGAAAGGGAGTGCCAAGGAAACCTGTCCCTTTCGGATGGGAAAAGATCTACTTGTGTCAGTTAGATACAGACCCGAATGGTTCCTGAGATCTTCTAAGGGCCTAAATGTGGGGCCTCTCTTGCAGCCATCCTTTCTCTGCCTTAAAAGTCCAGAAGGAGGATACTTGGTAGCTCGTCCCTACCATGAACTTGCGTCAGCAGCCTCTGTAAGGGGATTGGGTGTGCTGTGAACTTTCCACATTGAAGCTCATCTCTGGGACTCAGCTGGTAGTGGATGTTGGGCTTAAATTTAATTTTGTGCTTTAATTTTGACAGTGGGATATTGTCTTGTTCTTTTTCTTCTTTTTTTCCTCTTCTTTTTCTTTTGTGGTATTAGGGATCGAGCCCAGGGCCTTTGCAGTGAGCTACATCTTCAGCCCATTTTTTTTTTTTTTAAATCTTTGAGACAGAGTCTGGCTAAGGTACCAGGTTTTCCAGTCTGGGCTTGAATTTGAGATCCTCCTGCTTCAGCCTCCCAGAGTGCTAGAATTGTAGGCCTGTTCCAGCAATGCGGCACATTTTGTCTTCAACTTATGATACTGGCCAAGTTGTTATGCATAACTGGGAGTGAATTCCATCATTTATTCAAAGCTCCTTCTTATAAGAAAAGAACTGAACACTCAAAGTTCACACTAATTTCTCCATCTTTATCTCTCGTTGTAGATCAGTGAGAGGAGAATCTTTTCTTCTTTCTTCCTTATTCCACAGACAGTTCTGTAGAAACCATGACAGCTTGGAACCAACCCAAACTTTAATTCATCTTGGTTTGTATGAGAGCTGTGTAAAATTATGGTGGTAATTTATACTCCTCCCCTACCCATATATCTTTTTGGTGCTATTCTCCAGTGGTTGCATAAAAGAGGCTAGAGGTTGTGGGGACAGGGATATCCCACTTTTTAAGTAAGAAAAGATGAACGCTTTCTATGAGGAAGAGTTTTTATTTTTTCAAAGGGGTATTTGAACTGTAATGATTTAATGACATCAGCTTAATGGTTTTGCTTCTTTGTTTTCCAGAAACAAACAATCACTGCTGTCAGAAAAGAGGTAATTAGTTTCCCAGTTCCAGTGAAGTTTGATTTAAAAAATCCTCTAACAAATTATATGTACCTTGGCTTTATGTGCTGCACTTGGTAATGAAATGAAAGCCATGTGGAATGTTCAAACATTTGTTGCCCAATTAATGGACAGCACAGAAAAACAAAGGATCTTTTGTAAGATCTGAATGGGACTGATGTGGGGGCTGAGGATGCAAAACTCCTTGAAACCACATGTGTGAGGGGTGAGAAGAGAGGTCTGGGGGAGTGAACAGGCATAGTATCCACGACCCCACCTTAGCCCCTTCTGTCAGCTACACGGCCCTCCCGCATCTGTCCAGGGTGATGAACTACCTACTTGAGACAGAGCCCTGGGAAGCACTGGACATTGAGGTGGGATGTGTCAGGGGGTATCTGAGCAGAGAAGTGGGTGGCCAGGGAGGGGATAGCTTGCTTGGGCTAAAGCTTCCAAACCAGAAGGACTGAGGAGATCCCCTCTGCTGGGGACCCCATGGCTTCTGCCAGCCAGAGGCAGGTAAGGGAAGAGCCATGTATGTGCCCCTGGTCTCAGTCTCCTTAGGATATTTTTTCAGCTGGTGCCTTTTCTGGAGAACAACACACAGTGGGTTAAAGAGGCCACCAGCTTGGAGTTTGGGGTATCAATCTGCTGTGGGCCTGAGCCTTGTTCGTATAGGGGCAGGTGGCTTAAAGGAATAGGGTAGACTGCTGTTATGGACAACTGGCTTCTGGCTCTGCATCCACACGTAGTACCAGCGTTGGTGACACTCAAGGATAGGGAGGTGGGCGTCTTCTCATAGTCGTGCCTCTTTCTCTTCCAGATCATGTATTACCAGCAGGCCCTGATGAGGTCCACTGTGAAGTCTTCGGTGTCCCTTGGAGGGTATGTCCTTCATGTGCTTGTCTTGCTGAAGTCGGAGCCATAGGTAGGCAAGAGGAGAACTTCTGCTTTAACACAAAATTGCCAAGTCACGGACTGACTGAAGCTCTTAAAGAATTGTGAGAGACAAACCTAGCATCTTGGGATTTTTTTTGCTCCTAATTCTTCACTCCAAATAAGTCTCTAGGTTTCATCTTGGGTTGGGCAAAACCAAGGGTGGGTGAGGTTCTATGAAAGTCTGGCCTGTTTCTTAGAATCCATTAATGTGTGGATGGGGGAGGTAGGAAGAGCCGTAAGTCCCTGGGGGCATTTGGGACAGACTACATGGCTGTCACGTGAAGTCATATTGTCGTGGGGGAACAGAAGGAATGAAGGTTGTGTTCACTGGCTCAATATGCTGTTAAGTGTCATTGGTTTTTTTCGTATGGGGCTTGAACCCAGGGCCTTCGCATTGGGTTGCATCCCCAGGCAGGGCTTAAACTTGTGATCCTCTTGCCTCAGCTTCCCTAGAACACTGACGTTACCGGCAGGTACCACCTTGTCTGGCTTCCATTGCTAAACTTTGGTTTAAATTCCAATTTGGATTCGTTGGAAATTTATATTTAATTTATTGAACTTTTAGGCTACTTGTATAGGTCTGAGAGACCCAAAGGGCTTACCAGAGTCTCAAATACAAGCAGCTATCTTTTTGAAATGCAAAGTTTGTTTCAGGAACACCTTATTAATTCTGACACTTTCCTGCACATATGAAAGTAAACTTGGCTGATTTCTGTAATAATTTACTCTGTATAAGACATAAGCAATGTTATTGGTACCATCAGGGCTGAAGAGGTTGTGTTTTGCCAGGGCTTTTCTTTCCGTGTGGTGATGTAAAGCTCTTGTAAAAACAACAACAACAAACTTCAAAAATCATTCACATTGTCTCAATTCAGCATTTGCAAAAATGCAGCCATTCCTGAGCAAATGCCCGTGACCACACCCACATTTTCCAGTGTCCTCTGCCTTCCCTGCTGAGCCCTGGTGACGGGTGAGAACTGCTACCCAGGACTCAGTGCGAACCCACTTTGGGTTATATAATCATCATTGCTCTGTCATAAGCTGGGATGTTCCAGAAACCAGATTCATAAAACCAAATGGGAAATAAATTGAAGGTGACATGAAGGCTGTTGGATACTTTCTAGAGTCACTTTTTCAATTTTGGGAAAACTGTCTCAGGGCTTTATTGTCATAATTTTACATCCTTAAACTTTTGGACTTGTGGACCAGTTTTTTTTTTTTTTTAAATTCCAACTGCTCCTCTCATAGTCTCTTGGAAGAATCAAAGCATCTTGGGGGGTGTGCAGTTTGGGGACCTGAGTCCTGCAAACCCCAGGGCTCAGGATCATCCAGTTGTTCTGTCGAAATCTGTGGCTGGGGTAAGATTCCATGGCAGATGCCTTCTGTGCACATGAATGGTGGATTTCATTCACAGCCATGGGAGACGTTGTTTTTTTTTTTTTTTCCCTACTTCTCAGACATCAGGAAATGTGTTAACTCAGAAGGTCTGACTGAATTTGGGGAATCTGCTTTTGAGTTTGGGGCTCACACCTCACTTCAGTGACAGGTATTAAAATAGTGAGGTTCCGGTCTCATACCCATGTATAATCCTGGTGAAAAGTACACCCGGCCTGGTGGCAATGTCAGCAAGGTTGGAGCAACCCACGTGCTTCAGAGGTGACAGCCTTGCCTCAGGCAAACTAGGTCTACTTGGAAGTTTAAAAATCCCTGATAGCATGCAAAGAGGTTGTATTAGAATGTATTAGGGACGGAGGAATGACAATGGGCCTGGCTCAGGAGACAATATTTTGTTTCACAGTGGGATACGTGATAGATCTTGCTGGTCCCAGGGGCTATTAGAACAAGGGTAGTAAGAGTATGATTAAGTCAGCACAGGAAGACAGGGGACATGCTGGCTGGCCATTGAGCCCGAGCATCGATCCAGTCACTTGTTGCCTAGCAGCCAGGAAATCACCTCCCCTTGGCTTTTCAGGATCGTCAAATACAGTGAGCAGTTCTCCTCCAATGACGCCATCATGTCGGGCTGCCTCCCCAGTAACCCTTGGATAACCGACGACACCCAGTTCTGGGACCTGAATGCCAAATTGTATGTATTTGCTGTATTGGGC
The DNA here is from genome assembly GCA_004027205.1 of Ctenodactylus gundi. Taxonomy (NCBI): domain Eukaryota; kingdom Metazoa; phylum Chordata; class Mammalia; order Rodentia; family Ctenodactylidae; genus Ctenodactylus; species Ctenodactylus gundi. Next base: position 2,500 of record PVKB01003958.1, on the reverse strand, counting down.
TTTACAAACATCGCTCTTTTTTGTGTGTTACAATTCCTATGCCGTATTCCACCTGTTTAAAGTACACAATTCAGTGGTTTTATTATGTTTATTGAATGGTTAAGTCATCACTACAGTTGATGTAAAAATGTGTTCATCACCCTCCAAAGAAATCTTACGCCCTTGAAGCCATCACACCCCAGCGCCCCTCCCCAGACCGTTCCAGTTCAAGGCAATCTGGCTACTTTCCGTCTCTGTGGATGTCCCTATTCTGGGCCTTTCACATAAGTGGAATCCTGCATTAGGTGGTCTGTTATCATTAGGTCTCCTCACTTCAAAGTTTATCTGTGTTATGGCATGTGTTTGCACCTCGTTTCCAGTTACGGCTGAATAGACAGTCACTGTGCAGATACAGCACATGCTTCTCGCCTGCTGATCTGTGGTTGGGCATCTGCATTGTTCCTGCCTCTCCACTATTATAAGTGATTTTGTTGTGCACACCCATAATAAAGAAGCAGCCTCAGGGGGTGGCAGGTGCCTGGCTGGTGCCCGAGACCATAGTGTCTCACACCAGTGGTCCCCTACCCCAGGGTGGCTGCCTGACCCTCCCCTGGAAGGCTTTCCCTTTGAGATCCTTTTCCCTGATGGCTACAGGAGGAGGACCTGAATGTGTAGCTTCCCACGGTGTACACCTTCCCTCGCTTCTGGGAGCCTTTCTCCTGGGTGTCATCCCCATGGGATTTGCCTAAGGCCACATCCACCTAGCAAGTGGTTCTTTGGAATGTGTGTTTACGCCGAGATTAAGGGAAGAAGAAGGTTGGAGGAAGCCTGTGCTGTAGAGTTGGCAGGGGGTGCTGGAGCCCTTTGCCCAGCCAGGCCACCACTTGGCACCATCCTGCTTTGCGTAAGTGTCATGTTTATGAATTGCCATCACTGCAGGGTGGAAATCCCAACCAAAATGCGTGTGGAACGATGGGCCTTCAATTTCAGTGAGCTGATCCGGGACCCCAAGGGTCGGCAGAGCTTCCAGTACTTTCTCAAGAAAGAATTCAGTGGTGAGTCTTTTTTTTAAATTATTTTTAAGTAAGAATTTTATTTTCAGCAATACTCCTTTGATGTATAGCCTAGAATTTTAGGGATTGATGATGGTTCCATAGCTTTGCTAGTGCCTTTAAAGAGGAGTCCTTCCTTTACAGCACAGACAGCCATTCCCATGGCCAGGACCTGTCTTTCCCAAGGGCTCACAGTGGCCCCAGAGTCTGCTCACACGATCCACATTAGCACCACTCACATTCTGGGGCTCCAAACAGTGGGGCTGCCCTCACATCATCCTTCAAAGAGCCCCTGCTCGCCCTCATCCAGCCTTACTGTAGCTTTTTGGGAAAATCAAGGGAATGGAGTATAAAATAAGCAAAGTTTCCTTTTTCTCATTCCCAGCCTGGGTGCTGCCCCCTTGATTCTCGTGGAGATATTTACAACAGGTGTTTACCTGAATGTTATCTGTATTAGACTCTCCAACGTTTTGAAAGATTTCCAGGTGATGCTAACGTGTGACCATAACTGAGAGCCACTCCCTTAGCTCTTGGCCTGGCTTTTTCAGGGCCCTGAAAGTGTGTAGATTTTAATGAAATGGAAGGTTGCATTTTTGCTCCCATCTCTGGGTGTCTAATGGTGGGCATGTGTGACCTTTTCCATAGACTGCATTGAGATGCACCTGGGAAGAGCAAGAGGCCAGATGAGAACCAGTTTCACCAGGCTGCACATTCGGTTGGCTTTGCTAGGACATTTCCTTTTAGGGCATTCATTTGCTGCTTATGGAGTCCCCAGCCCTGGGGAACTTAGGTTTGAACCTTGAGACTCCGCAACTTACTACCCTAGACCTGTTTGTCTGTGAATTTGCTCCTGAAACAAATCCTACAGCCATTGGTTTTGTTGACTGCCGTGTGCATAAAATTACATTATAATATGGATCACTGAAAACCTTTCTGTCTAATCAAGCCTGATTGTCATAATATAATAAACCCAGAAAAGATGGCGAGAATGTTCTTAGAGCAGGTTAGTGAAAAAGTGGGAATGGTGCCATCTAGTGGCAAAGAGACAAGCTACACCCTGAGCCTCTCCCAGCCAGCCATGCCTTAGAAATCAGTGAAAACCCAGAAAAGATTTCCTTGAGTTATTAAAACCATACTGTTGACAATATTCCTATGTGGTTCCCAGGGATTAATATATTAAAAGAGCAAATGAGTCATTAGTGTAGTTATTCAATTAAAAATTTAAATCAAAGATATAATACACAATGTGAAATTTACCTTTTTTTTTTTTTTTTGCAACAGAGTCTCTCACTCTGTAGTCCAGGCTGGTCCTAAACTCAGGCTGGCCTTGAACTCATGGCAATCCTCCTGCTTCAGCCTCCTAAGTGCTGCAGTTAGACGCATATGCAAGCACAACTAGTTTATATAGTCCTGGGGAGTGGAACCCAGGGCCTTGGCTTACTAGGCAAGCACTCTAACTGCTGAGCTAC